>CM039516.1:20916439-21183939 GCA_022432975.1 Begonia masoniana | reverse complement strand
AAAAAAAAAAAAAACAAAAAAAAAAAAACAAAAAAAAAAAAAAAAACAAAAAAAAAAAAACAAAAAAAAAAAAAAAACAAAAAAAAAAAAACAAAAAAAAAAAAAAAAAAACAAAAAAAAAAAAAAACAAAAAAAAAAAAACAAAAAAAAAAAAAAAAAAAAAAAAAAAAAAAAAAAAAAAAAAAAAAAAAAAGGTAGAAAGTTGAATTGTTCAATAGTAGAACAATCTTTTATGTGCTATTTAATTTGTTGTTCTTATCATTATTTGTATTTATGTTTGACATTGACAAAGGAGTTAGTTTTGAAAAATAGAGAGATAGACAAGTTTGGGGGGATTATTAAGTCAACTGATTAGAAAAGAGTTCAAGTGAGTGTAAGGAGTGAGGGTGACATAAGGATGGATTGTGCTCTAGAGTTTCGCTTGAATCCAAAAATTTCCTACCTTATAACCCGGGCCTTACATTACAAGCTTAATTAAAGACCTATCGACTTTTATTCTGTTTATTCACATGTGTTATTAGTGAATTATGGGCAAGACTGATGAACAATAAGAGTGAATGGAGTGACCCTGAGAGTTATTTTATTACCCTTCTCATAAGACACAATTATCGATCTATCAGTTAAATGAGAATGAGTTTGAGCACGAACACACACAAGAATTTCTGATTAAGTTTCTATCAATGTGATATCATGAGTGATATTATTGAAAGTGTTTATCTAGATAGTTTGTTTGCATGCAATTTATCAAGCTGAGACGAAATGCTGCGAACTATGAATTAAATAATTTACCATAGAAATTTGAATGTTTTGCGGACTTTAATTTTTAATTCTTGAATAAATTTGTTTGATTTTCTATGATTATTTGTGTTCGCTTGAGGACAAGCTTTCATTCAAGTTTGGGGGTGTGATAAGTGTGTATTTACGCACTTATTTATATTCTTTAATACTTGAAATGATAAGTTTTACTCAAGTGATTTGGAAGAATTGACGAGATTTGCGTGAGTGTGCAGACAAATAGGAACAGAAAGAAAATGTTGAAAATGTTGAATAAGAAGAAGTGGCTACCGATCTCCAAACAATCTTGAGATCGGTAGCCATACATGAAGAGAATTGAAGGAGAAGTGGCGATCGATCTCCATGAATTCTTGAGATCGGTAGCATACATGAAGAATTGAAGAGAATTGAAGGAGATCAAGCTTTCATTCAAGTTTGGGGGGATTATTAAGTTAACTGATTAGAAAAGAGTTCAAGTGAGTGTAAGGAGTGAGGGTGACATAAGGATGGATTGTGCTCTAGAGTTTCGCTTGAATCCAAAAATTTCCTACCTTATAACCCGGCCTTACATTACAAGCTTAATTAAAGACCTATCGACTTTTATTCTGTTTATTCACATGTGTTATTAGTGAATTATGGGCAAGACTGATGAACAATAAGAGTGAATGGAGTGACCCTGAGAGTTATTTTTATTACCCTTCTCATAAGACACAATTATAGATCTATCAGTTAAATGAGAATGAGTTTGAGCACGAACACACACAAGAATTTCTGATTAAGTTTCTATCAATGTGATATCATGAGTGATATTATTGAAAGTGTTTATCTAGATAGTTTGTTTGCATGCAATTATCAAGCTGAGACGAAATGCTGCGAACTATGAATTAAATAATTTTACCATAGAAATTTGAAATGTTTTCTTTTCTTTGTTTACTGTTTATTATGCAACTCTATAATATTATTGTTGTTTATTTTTCTAGCATGAACTAAACGTTTGTTCTAGGGTTTCGACGTAACTTTTCTATGATTGTTTATTTTTTTCTTAATTCAATTAGTTAATTTTCTGTTTCTGTTCTGTGTTGAGTAATCTATTCTGAACGTAATACTTAGGTTGATTGATCACCAAACTAAGAACTTTAGGTTGATTCGGGATGCGAGAGCGGAGAATTTAACCGTGCACTGAATAGTTTGCCATGAAAAGGATATTAGGCTAGAGATAGCTAATGCGTTCATGTGGTAGTATAATTTCTCATTCTTAATGTATTCAATTAATTCTCAGGATTAGAGACCGAGAGGTAATAATTCGTTAATTGAATAAGTTTATTTTTGCTCGAGAGAGATTGATAAATATTTTCGTGAAATTGCCATCAACACGAAGAAATAGGATTTAATTACTTGAATTAGGTTTAATAAATAGGATTGCTGAAATCGGAACCCTGGATTTTCTCATCTTATAATCTTACTCTTTTACATTCCAGTCTTTTATTTGAATTGTTTATTAATTTTTATTTGAATTAATTTAGTTTAAAATCCAAAAACCACTCATTATTTCTTTTCAAATTAAACTGAAAATTAGATATTCAATATTTGACATATTATTCCTCGTGGGATCGACACTCGTACTTTTACACACTTTATTACTTTTGCGACACGTACACTTGCGTATCACGATTTTTCGCAACAATATTTTAACACTTATATTACTCATTTTTACAAAATGTTTTATACATGACATGTTCATGCATTTTTCTTAACTTTAACATTAAATGTAAAATTGTATCTCTACTGAGTTTAGTAAACTCATCTCAATAACTACTTCTTTCAGGTTTTAGTTAGTGAGATCTTCAGCAGTCGACGCAGGAGTAGTCTCTACTTTTATTTTCCATTGCTTTATTACATTTCAAATTTTTATTTTATTAAAGTTAAATTATTGTTAGCTTAAACGCTCTAATTAGACTTTATCTTATTTTATTCTCAGCACAATTATTTTGTACTTATATTAAAACACTATTTTAGATGTCATTGTTGAAACTTTGGGTCGTTTTCCATTCCATATTGGGGTCCAAGTGAATCGTGATACACACACTTGTGTGTAAGTGTAAAAATTTCCTATTAAAGGTTAGACCAAAATTCGACTTACCGCGTTTATCGAATCATAAGTGGTAGTAATACAATATAGAAATAAACTAATTAATTTTAATAAAAAAATATTATGGTAAGAAAAGTAATTAATTAGATTATTTGTATTCAAATTATATAAAATTTAAAAACATAATTTTGAATCTTCGTAAACCTAGCCCAAGTAGACGAAGCTTTCAGATTTTGACCGTCTTGGAGAGGAGCTCCTTCCTCAAATCAGCAACATCAATATCTCCGAAGTGATTCTCTGGCATCCAGTTTCCAGTTTTTGGATCTTTCATCCAAAACACGTCGTTCATAGCCCCACCATTGATTCTCACTCTTGCTGTTGTTTCCTCGCCCATCATAGTCTTTACTTTCATCACCGGTGCTGCTTGCTGTGCCTTCTCTTTTTTTTTTTTTTTTTTTTTTTTTTTTTTTTTTTTTTTTTTTTTTTTTTTTTTTTTTTTTTTTTTTTTTTTTTTTTTTTTTTTTTTTTTTTTTTTTTTTTTTTTTTTTTTTTTTTTTTTTTTTTTTTTTTTTTTTTTTTTTTTTTTTTTTTTTTTTTTTTTTTTTTTTTTTTTTTTTTTTTTTTTTTTTTTTTTTTTTTTTTTTTTTTTTTTTTTTTTTTTTTTTTTTTTTTTTTTTTTTTTTTTTTTTTTTTTTTTTTTTTTTTTTTTTTTTTTTTTTTTTTTTTTTTTTTTTTTTTTTTTTTTTTTTTTTTTTTTTTTTTTTTTTTTTTTTTTTTTTTTTTTTTTTTTTTTTTTTTTTTTTTTTTTTTTTTTTTTTTTTTTTTTTTTTTTTTTTTTTTTTTTTTTTTTTTTTTTTTTTTTTTTTTTTTTTTTTTTTTTTTTTTTTTTTTTTTTTTTTTTTTTTTTTTTTTTTTTTTTTTTTTTTTTTTTTTTTTTTTTTTTTTTTTTTTTTTTTTTTTTTTTTTTTTTTTTTTTTTTTTTTTTTTTTTTTTTTTTTTTTTTTTTTTTTTTTTTTTTTTTTTTTTTTTTTTTTTTTTTTTTTTTTTTTTTTTTTTTTTTTTTTTTTTTTTTTTTTTTTTTTTTTTTTTTTTTTTTTTTTTTTTTTTTTTTTTTTTTTTTTTTTTTTTTTTTTTTTTTTTTTTTTTTTTTTTTTTTTTTTTTTTTTTTTTTTTTTTTTTTTTTTTTTTTTTTTTTTTTTTTTTTTTTTTTTTTTTTTTTTTTTTTTTTTTTTTTTTTTTTTTTTTTTTTTTTTTTTTTTTTTTTTTTTTTTTTTTTTTTTTTTTTTTTTTTTTTTTTTTTTTTTTTTTTTTTTTTTTTTTTTTTTTTTTTTTTTTTTTTTTTTTTTTTTTTTTTTTTTTTTTTTTTTTTTTTTTTTTTTTTTTTTTTTTTTTTTTTTTTTTTTTTTTTTTTTTTTTTTTTTTTTTTTTTTTTTTTTTTTTTTTTTTTTTTTTTTTTTTTTTTTTTTTTTTTTTTTTTTTTTTTTTTTTTTTTTTTTTTTTTTTTTTTTTTTTTTTTTTTTTTTTTTTTTTTTTTTTTTTTTTTTTTTTTTTTTTTTTTTTTTTTTTTTTTTTTTTTTTTTTTTTTTTTTTTTTTTTTTTTTTTTTTTTTTTTTTTTTTTTTTTTTTTTTTTTTTTTTTTTTTTTTTTTTTTTTTTTTTTTTTTTTTTTTTTTTTTTTTTTTTTTTTTTTTTTTTTTTTTTTTTTTTTTTTTTTTTTTTTTTTTTTTTTTTTTTTTTTTTTTTTTTTTTTTTTTTTTTTTTTTTTTTTTTTTTTTTTTTTTTTTTTTTTTTTTTTTTTTTTTTTTTTTTTTTTTTTTTTTTTTTTTTTTTTTTTTTTTTTTTTTTTTTTTTTTTTTTTTTTTTTTTTTTTTTTTTTTTTTTTTTTTTTTTTTTTTTTTTTTTTTTTTTTTTTTTTTTTTTTTTTTTTTTTTTTTTTTTTTCTGCACAGTCGCCTGTAGCAACACAGACATTGGAGCTTGTCATGTATGTAAAAAAAAAAAACCTCTCTCTCTCTCTCTCTCTCCCTCTCCCTCTCCCTCTCCCTCCAATCTCGATACAATAGAAAAGATAAATAACCATCCATCAAGAATTGAAAAAATGCTGATCTAACTTCAATTTCGTACCTTAGAATGACCATGCTGTTCTTGCTAATCATATCAATGATTCGTTTTTGAAGAAAAAGATGATAATGGAATATGGAAAGCAGAGAGAGAAAGAGAGAGAGAGAGAGAGAGAGAGAGAGAGAATTTAGATTTGCAGGGGATGAGATGATGAAGGGAGAACTCATATATAGAGTTTGAAAAAAGGGTGAGGATGGTGCAATCATAATTCAAGAAGGAGAAGGATCTTTCTCAAATTTGAGTCCGGATAAAATTTTTTTAATTAGGTGTGATCCTAATCAAGTTTAAATCAGGATTACCATCTTTGTTGGCAGATTCTTATGCTCCTCCTTTATTTAATGAGTAATGCTAGCTTCTTGGAGATTTGAAAACTTTAGACAAATCGCACATGTCCAAATGAAGTCATCGATCCTACGAGAACAATTTATTAATATATGTCTAAGTAAACATGATAAATAAATATGAAATAAGTGAAATTGTTAGAAAAAATGATTAGCACGGCTAATACCTAATGTCTATTAAGCGTCCATGATGCACCCGACTATTGATATGATATTTAACCGAGATTTAAACTTATACCATGCAAATTTTCAAATAATCTCAAGTAATATTATCTGGGTTAATAGTTATTCGAATCAGATAAATAATCTGTTTAAAATTTATTTAAAACATTTATATAGATTATCATATATCTCTATCTATTCAATTTGAAATTTATTAAACAGAGATTGTCGCAATTCATTTTAATAAGACAATTGGAAAAGTATTTGCGCAAAAAAGAAAATAGTTTCTTCCATGAGACCATCTCCTTTTTTTTTCTTTTTCCATACTTTGTTTGCTTTTGGACTTAGAAAATCCATTGGATAATGAAAAATTTAAGATCAGTTCAGTGATGTCACGCAAGGATCCTTGTGTGACACCGATTTTAAAGTAACGATGAACGATATAAAAAGTGCGAAAATAAATGACACAAGAGGTTGGTAACGCAGTTCGGCAACCAGCCTACGTCTGCGGGGCCACGCCCAGATATAAAAACTTTTCCTTGAGTTAACAAAGTTACAAGAAAAACTCGGACTTATACAAATAAAGACTCCCTCTTATCTTTGTCGCCGCCTCTAGCTAACTTCCTCAACGAAACAGTTTTTGCGAGATCCCCTCGACTTTAGAACGACCTCTCCCGAGATCTAAATAACAACAAGATCCCCTCGTTGTTGGTTCCTCCCGAAACTCGTGTTATGGCAAGATCCCCTCGCCCACGATCACGAACGACAAGCTCCCATTGTCTAAGAAACAGAACTCCTCACGAGTTCGGATGCTGTCTCCTCCCGAGACAGAGCTTCAATGAAGAACAAAGAATATTGCCTCCTGTGACACCTCCTGGAACACCAGATCGAAGTCTTCGGATGCAACACACAGCACACTCAATAAAACAATGAAATCCACAGATTAGGTCGAGTGTGCAAAACAATCACAAACCCATACGCAGAAACGTAGGGCGTGAAAGAAAACCGACGGCTCGGGAAAACGAAGAAAATCTTCTCTCGTGTAAAATCAATACTCCGTCGTCTGCTGAAGAACAATCACCGACGACTCACAGTAGGCGTGAATGAAAGGATCAACTATTGCAGAATACTCGCAAACGTCGGTATAGAATAAAATCGCTCGGAAGAATAAAAAACTTTTCGCTCTCAATAATAATGGCTTCAGCAACCTTTTTCAGAAAAACGAAGGCTTTAAATAATATTGGTAACTTCCATATCTTTAATTCATTCAGTTACCAAATCGGATTTACCGCCGCATGGAATAAGGAAACACAATCTTAACAAATTCGGTTGTGTGACATCTCTTGAGACATTTTAGGAAAGTTTCTATAATTACTCGGATTTTCGCCCAAAAATTCAGGAAAGCATCCCATAAATCATGGGAACTCAGAGCCCAACAAATCGTGTCAAATCTATAGCAAATCGGCTTTCCAAATAAAACTTTTCCAAAAAAACAAGTGCATATACCTTATTCAATATCTTCCAAATAATGTTGTTTCCTTATTTTTCTCTTCCATAGAATCATCATTATTACTTCTATAATATCTTCCCATAATCGGATTGGGCGGTTTCTTGATTGTCAAGTCATAAATTATTATTTTTATAATAAATTGCCAAAAATCACATGCCAACACTAATGCAAATTCTTGCATTTACAATCTCCCCCTTTGGCATTTTTTGGCAAAATCAATATAATCAATAATGTCAAGAACTCCCCCCTGAATTTTCTCCCCTAGATTGATGGCTTCAAAACATCATCAAAATACTCCCCCAAAATTACCAAAATACCCCCCTTTTTGCCATAAAAAGACAAATATTAGATATAAGGGAATAACAACTACTATAACAGCACCGAACACAATCTAACAAATTCGGTTGTGTGACATCTCTTGAGACATTTTAGGAAAGTTTCTATAATTACTCGGATTTTCGCCCAAAAATTCAGGAAAGATCCATCCCATAAATCATGGGAACTCAGAGCCCAACAAATCGTGTCAAATCTATAGCAAATCGGCTTTCCAAATAACACTTTTCCAAAAAACAAGTGCATATACCTTATTCAATATCTTTCCAAATAATGTGTTTCCTTATTTTTCTCTTCCATAGAATCATCATTATACTTCTATAATATCTTCCCATAATCGGATTGGGCGGTTTCTTGATTGTCAAGTCATAAATCACCACTTGAATAAAATATTATTTTTATAATAAATTGCCAAAAAATCACATGCCAACACTAATGCAAATTCTTGCATTTACAATCTCCCCCTTTGGCATTTTTTGGCAAAATCAATATAATCAATAATGTCAAGAACTCCTCCCCCTGAATTTTCTCCCCCTAGATTGATGGCTTCAAACATCATCAAAATACTCCCCCAAAATTACCAAAATACTCCCCCTTTTTGCCATAAAAAGACAAATATATATATATAAGGGAATAACAACTACTATAACAGCAGCATAATCACCAAATAATCACCATAAACACTAAATAATCACCATAGGGAGATAGCCAAAATCAAGAATATATAATATCCCGATAAGCACCAGAATCTCCATATATAAGAGAGGGAAATAGGAGAGCAATCCGTGTATTCTTGCCGTCTTCATGTGTCATAATTTGGTCAAATAAAATCAAAAGATATTGAATTTCCAACTTTGAACAGCAAAGCCGCTATTATCCTGTTAACATCAGTTCCATGAGAAATCGGCATTTAAAATTTCATACTTATCCGTAAGTTGTGAAGCTGAAAAAATTTTGCCATGGGGCAAGAACCGTCTGACACCCCCAGTGACATCGATTGAAACAACTGACTTTTCAACAATTTTGGTCTCCTTAACCTGTTCCTTCATATTAACAACTTTCTTTCTCTCAAAAATATCACCAGCAGTATAACATTCATGAACGCTCCTGGGTAGGCATATAATAATCATAGTAAGGCCACCAAAAGATATATCCACAGAGCCAATATAGTCAGAAAATATCATATCTAGATCCAGATATAGTAATTAACGAGTACCATAAGCATCACAGAAAATATTCAGAGAACAACCATATTGCTGAAATAGTCCAATATTAAGCACTATCTTGCCCACCTGCTGGAACATCCTCAGGAACACCATTCAAAACAGTAACCTGATTACTTGCCAAAAGCTTTTAGCTATTCATAATCTCCTCCATAAACCAGTATAATAAATCTTTAAAGAATAATTCAGATCTCTTTAAGTTGGGAAATAAACCCAATATAATAATGATGCTCCAAACTTCATTAAAAATAGACTTCCAATATTTCATGAGAATAATCAGAATTTTGCAAGTCACATACGGTGTTCCTCCACATAATATCAGAATATCCAGAATGATTACTTTCAGCAGAGGATGAGCAATACCCAATAGATTGCCAAAAAAATAAAAACAAACGCCTAATGCAAGTGGCGATTTTTTTTTTTTTTTTTTTAAATAAATAAATGCAATAATCAGCTTACATAACACAAAGACCTAGGGCAGACCTCAGTTCTTCAAATCTCACACCATCCAACGCTTTGGTGAAAATATCGGCAATTTGCTTTTCGGTCACCATATGCTCTAAATTAATAATTTTGTCCTCCACTAAAGATCGAATAAAATGATGTCGTATGTCAATATGCTTTGTCCGTGAATGTTGAACAGGATTTTTCGAAATATTGATAGCGCTCAAATTATCACAATAAAGGGTCATGACACCCTGTGTGACACCATAGTCTTTCATCATTTGTTTCATCCAAAGAAGCTGCGTACAGCTACTACCTGCTGCTATATACTCTGCCTCAGCCGTGGATAGAGAAATCGAATTCTGTTTCTTGCGAAACCATGACACCAAGTTGTGTCCAACATAAAAACATCCACCCGAAGTACTTTTTCGATCATCAGAGCTTCCTGCCCAGTCAGCGTCACAATAACCCACCAGATTTGCATTAGAATCATAATAATACCAGATGCCATAATCAGTTGTTCCACTGACATATTTTAGAATTCGTTTTACCGATACAAGATGCGACTCCTTCGGATTTGATTGAAATCGAGCGCATAAACCCACGCTATAGCAAATATCTGGTCGGCTGGCAGTAAGATATAATAAGCTTCCAATCATGCTTCTATATAAACGTGAATCAACAGCAATACCCTTTTCATCTTTAGAGATTTTCTCGTGTGTCCCAAGGGGTGTTCTACGCGGACGTGCATTCTCGAGATTGAATTTTTTTTAATAAAGTCTTGGCATATTTGGCTTGAGAGATAAAAATACCATTCGTTGCTTGCTGAATTTGAAGTCCAAGAAAATACGTGAGTTCTCCAACCATACTCATCTCGAATTCACCGGTCATTTGAGCAACAAACTCATCCACCATCGCCTGTGACACCGAGCCAAACACTATGTCGTCAACATATATTTGAGCAAGTAAAAACTGACCTTTGGCACGCCGGACAAAAAGGGTTTTATCTACTCCCCCTCGCTCATATCCCTTGGTTAATAAATATTGTGTAAGTCGTTCATACCATGCACGAGGGGCTTGTTTGAGCCCATATAACGCATTCTTCAACTTGTACACATACTCGGGATGATGAGGGTCATCAAAACCCTTTGGTTGAGCAACATAAACCTCTTCATTAAGAAATCCATTGAGAAACGCGCTTTTTACATCCATTTGATATAATTTAAACCGCATAACACAAGCGATAGCCAACAAAAGCCGAATCGATTCAAGCCGAGCAACCGGAGCAAATGTTTCATCAAAGTCAATCCCTTCAATTTGAGAATACCCTTGAGCTACTAGCCGAGCTTTGTTGCGAGTAATATTTCCATGCTTATCGGTCTTGTTTTTGTAGATCCACTTAGTACCAATAACATTCACATCGGGAGGACACGGTACTAAGTCCCAAACTTGATTTCGGGAGAATTGGTTGAGTTCTTCTTGCATAGCACCTATCCAGTACTCATCTAGCAATGCTTCTTTCACATTCTTTGGCTCGATCGTTGATGTAAAGCATGCCATTTGGATCATGTCACGATAATTCAATTTCGGCTTATCTCTAGTTCGTATACCATCATTCAGGCCACCAATAATCTCAACTGTAGGATGATTCTTCTGAACACGTGTAGATGGTTGTCTGTGGTGTGTGATAGCAGCTTCTCCTTCATCAACAGTCTCTGTTTGATCTGGGACACCGCCTGAGACACCCTCTGTGACACCGGGGGGAACACTAGTGCCTTCATTATTTAAAATGTGTTCTGCATCATCTTTTGGATTATGAGTTGTGTCCAGAGAGTCGTCCACTTGAACATTTGCAGATTCTATGACAGTTCGAGTTCTTTTGTTGTAAACCCGATAGGCACGACTATTTGTAGCATAACCGAGAAAGATTGCCTCATCACTCTTGGGATCAAGTTTCCCCCTATGTTCCCTGTCATTCAACACAAAGCAGAGGCTGCCAAACGGATGAAAATAATTAAGATTCGGAGATTTACCTTTCCATATCTTATAGGGTGTCATAGAAGTTTTGCCGCGGAGATACACCCGATTAATGGTATAACAGGCTGTATTCATAGCTTCAGCCCAGAATTTTTGAGGAACATCCCTCTCATGTAGCATTACTCGTGTCATCTCTGCCAATGTACGATTTTTCCGTTCAACAACTCCGTTTTGTTGAGGAGTCTTTGGTGCCGAAAATTCATGAGCGATTCCGAAATGCTTACAGAAATCCGAGAACTCAGAGTTTTCAAACTCTTTTCCATGGTCACTGCGGATACGAATAATTTTCAAAATAACAGAGTTTTTCTCGCGTTGTAGTCGAGTACACATTGACTTGAAAACTTGGAACGTGTTGGACTTTTCTCTTAGAAACTCCACCCATGTATAGCGTGAAAAATCATCAACAGTAACGAATACGTAACGTTTTCCTCCAATACTTTCAACAGGCATCGGCCCCATTAGATCCATGTGAAGTAATTCAAGAACCCAGGTAGTTGTGGAACCCTGTGACACCGGGTGAGACACCTTCGTTTGCTTTCCGATTTGACATGGTCCGCATAATTTGTCTTCATCAAATTTTAATTCAGGAATTCCTCGAACAGCACCTTTCGAAATAAGCTTCTCCAGCATTCTGAAATTAACATGTCCCAACTTTCTATGCCATAAAATAGTGTCTTCCATACTCGACCGAAGGCAGGTAGATGATGAATAAATAAGATAACAATTGTCCGATGATCTAACTCCTTCAATAACACAATCTTTGTTTTGATCGGACACAACACATCTTTCTTTCGTAAATTGCACATTCAGATCTTGATCGCAGAGCTGGCTAATACTGATTAGGTTGGATTTCAAACCATTTACCAATAAGACATCACTCAACTTTGGTAGACCAGGGACATTCAACGTTCCCCTGCCAATGACATCTGCTGAGACACCATTGCCGAATGTAACTTTTCCCACGGATTCAGGTACAATATCCTTCAAATATCTCTCTTCACCTGTCATATGTCTAGAACAGCCGCTATCAAAATACCATGCATTGGTTCCGATCGCCTTTAGTGAGAGATGTGTAACATTGCACTTTAAATTTGATTTCTTCACCCATTTCTGATAAGGGAATCTGTAGGAAGAAGCATTTCTTTTCGTCACCCATTTCTGATAAAGGAATCTGTAGGAAGAAGTATTTCTAACAGTACCAAGTCTGAGATCCACAAGATAGTTGAAGCATGTAGAACGAATATGACCACGACGTTGGCAATAATGACATACATAAACATACTTGTTACCTTTACTGCTTGAGGCATGATAGAAGTTATAAGAATTTGATTTTTTGTCAGTTCTTGGCATTCCGTTTGCAACTTCCTTTCCTTTGTGATCAAAGCCCTTGTCTGACACCTGCTGTGACACTGGCTGTGACAATGAGCTTCCCTTTACGAACTTCATCACAAAGCGATTTTCCTTTGTTGCAACAGTCTTTGAGCCTGAACTTTCACCTTTGAATCCCAGTCCAAACCGATTTACGCTTGATTTGCTGACATTTAAAATATCATCGAGATTAGAAGAACCCGAATTCAGCATTTTGACATTCTTCTTCATGAGGCTTATCTCATTGGTTAGATCATTAGATACATCCTGACTTGCTTTCAGCTTTGTCTCCAAATCATCAATAACATTTTGAAGATTGTTCTTCTCATCCTTCAAATTTCTAATCTGTGCGTGTAGAAGCTGATTCACTTGAACAAGCTCGGTCCATTTCTCATGCAGAAACTTATATTCTCCAATAAGATCTTCTTCTGTGACTGGTTCTTCATCTTCATCACTATTACTAGAAAATCCGTCTGTGACACCCTGTATAACACTGCCATTTTCTTCACATTCTATCTTTCCAGCAAGCGCTACATGATTGCTCTGGAATTCATCTTCGTTTTCAGACTCATCCTCACTCCAGGTTGCATTCAAAGAATTCTTCTTTTTCTTCAAGGTGTTAGCACATTCTGCTTGTATGTGCCCGAATCCTTCACATTCTCTGCACTGAATACCTTTATTCTTTAAAGATTGATTAGACCCATTAGTTTCTTCTCTCTGCTTCTTGTTGCTTGAAGAACCATTTTTGAAGTGTGTGACACCCTGCTTGACACCGCGTGTATTCCTTCCGAATCGCTTCATAACTTTGCTGAAATTCTTCGAGAGCAGGGCTAGTGATTCCTCCAAGTCATCTTCATCATGCTTGCTGTGATTTTGTACCTCTGATTTTAAAGCAACTCCCTTTGCCTTTTTATTTTCGGTCTCTCCTCCAATATTCATTTCGAAAGTTCTGAGAGATCCCATTAACTCCTCTAGCTTCATTTTTGACACATCTTTGGCTTCTTCTATGGCAGTGACTTTATAAGCAAATCTTTGTGGTAAAGATCGTAGTGTTTTTCGAACAAGCTTTTCTTCGGAAAACACCTCTCCGAGAGCAAAAGCTTCATTAGCTATGTCACATAATTTTGAGTTGAACTCCCCAATGGTCTCTTCTTCCTGCATTTTCAGATTCTCAAAACGAGTGGTTAGCATTTGCATTTTAGACAACTTTACCGTCGATGTCCCTTCATAGGTAGTTTGAAGAATTTCCCATGCTCTCTTTGCGGATTCACATGTTGAGATAAGTTTGAATTGCACGGGATCAACGCCATTGAAAATAGCATTAAGAGCTTTTGAATTATTATTTGCCAAGGCATCCTCATTTGTCGTCCAATCTACTTCCGGCTTAGGAGAAATAATACCATCTTTATCAGTAAGTGTAGGCGGGTTCCAACCTGTAAGAATAGATCTCCAAGCCTTCTCATCAATGGCTTTGATGAAAGCTCTCATCCTTGCCTTCCAATACGCATAATTACTCCCATCCAATAATGGCGGACGCATTGTAGAACCTCCTTCTTTCATAGAGTCCATCGCACACGAACTAAGATCTTGTCCCTCGGATCCCGCTTAAGAAACAGAAGCGATCCGCTCTGATACCAATTGAAAAATTTAAGATCAGTTCAGTGATGTCACACAAGGATCCTTGTGTGACACCGATTTTAAAGTAACGATGAACGATATAAAAAGTGCGGAAATAAATGACACAAGAGGTTGGTAACGCAGTTCGGCAACCAGCCTACGTCTGCGGGGCCACGCCCAGATATAAAAACTTTTCCTTGAGTTAACAAAGTTACAAGAAAAACTCGGACTTATACAAATAAAGACTCCCTCTTATCTTTGTCGCCGCCTCTAGCTAACTTCCTCAACGAAACAGTTTTTGCGAGATCCCCTCGACTTTAGAACGACCTCTCCCGAGATCTAGATAACAACAAGATCCCCTCGTTGTTGGTTCCTCCCGAAACCCGTGTTATGGCAAGATCCCCTCGCCCACGATCACGAACGACAAGCTCCCCTTGTCTAAGAAACAGAACTCCTCACGAGTTCGGATGCTGTCTCCTCCCGAGACAGAGCTTCAATGAAGAACAAAGAATATTGCCTCCTGTGATACCTCCTGGAACACCAGATCGAAGTCTTCGGATGCAACACACAGCACACTCAATAAAACAATGAAATCCACAGATTAGGTCGAGTGTGCAAAACAATCACAAACCCATACGCAGAAACGTAGGGCGTGAAAGAAAACCGACGGCTCGGGAAAACGAAGAAAATCTTCTCTCGTGTAAAATCAATACTCTGTCGTCTGCTGAAGAACAATCACCGACGACTCACAGTAGGCGTGAATGAAAGGATCAACTATTGCAGAATACACGCAAACGTCGGTATAGAATAAAATCGCTCGGAAGAATAAAAAACTTTTCGCTCTCAATAATAATGGCTTCAGCAACCTTTTTCAGAAAAACGAAGGCTTTAAATAATATTGGTAACTTCCATATCTTTAATTCATTCAGTTACCAAATCGGATTTACCGCCGCATGGAATAAGGAAACACAATCTTAACAAATTCGGTTGTGTGACATCTCTTGAGACATTTTAGAAAAGTTTCTATAATTACTCGGATTTTCGCCCAAAAATTCAGGAAAGCATCCCATAAATCATGGGAACTCAGAGCCCAACAAATCGTGTCAAATCTATAGCAAATCGGCTTTCCAAATAAAACTTTTCCAAAAAACAAGTGCATATACCTTATTCAATATCTTTCCAAATAATGTTGTTTCCTTATTTTTCTCTTCCATAGAATCATCATTATTACTTCTATAATATCTTCCCATAATCGGATTGGGCGGTTTCTTGATTGTCAAGTCATAAATCACCACTTGAATAAAATATTATTTTTATAATAAATTGCCAAAAAATCACATGCCAACACTAATGCAAATTCTTGCATTTACAGATAATCAAGTAGTTTCCATCACCGCGAGGCGAGTTTCAATCCTTTGGTGCAAGGCGTTTCTCTCAAAAAATGTTTTCCTAGTACAACTTTGAGAAATAGATCTCAATTAATTGAAAAGATTCATGTATAAACATTGTAAGGACGAACAGTACCGGATGGACGGTGTTTTTTTGCGTCCATCCGGACACTGTTCACGTGAACAGTACTCGGTTTACGTTCGTTTTTTTTCGTTTTATAAATTAATTTTTACAAAATACTAAATGATATTGGATTTATTTAAAATTTTTATCACATATTCACTACGTTATGAGAAGATAATCTGAAAATGTTTGTGATTTTCTAAAACTTGTACGATTTATTATAATTTTAGTCAATTATTTTGTAAAACATACGTAAAAAAATTATAATAAATCGTATAAGTATTGTAAAATAACGAAACTTTTTATATTATATTCTCATAACGTTGGGAATATGTAATAAAAATTTTAAGTAAATCCAATATCGTTTAGTATTTTTTAAAAATTAATTTATAAAACGGAAAAAAACGAAGTCCGGACGGAAGCAAAAATACACCGTCCGGCCGGACACTGTTCACGTGAACGGTGTCCGGACGGACGGTGTATTTTTGCGTCCGTCCGGCGTGGTCGTTTTTGTTACATTTTCGATACTTTATGGTTTTGATTGTTAAAAAAATTACTTTGTGGTTGGAATTGAAAAAACTTTGAAGTTTGTGGTTGAAATTGATAATTTTCCTAAAAAATATAGCACAAATTTGATCCAAAGCGAACCTAATTACAGACTTCATTCTCCAAACAATCTACTAGGCTACCCATGAGCCCAAAATGACTCAACCGATTGAAAACTATCTTAACATTATGCTATCTCTCTTTTTGAACAGTCTACTCCCTTTTCTATGTTATTCTCAACAGAACCCATCGATAAATTCACTTTTTAATACTAATCTCATCCACATTCACTAATCTCATGGCCAAATCAGTCTCTTACTCGACTGAACTCAACTGAAAGCAAGCTATACATTTTTTAGCCATATTTTGTTTCCTTTGTAGTTTGACCCAGAAAGATAAGACATGTCGAAGCCAGCTCAGAAAAGTCGAGCGATTACCTGGATCAAATGCTGACGTCAAGCAAGCCGAGCAGCGAGAGCAAGCACTGCCGACTGCCGAGAGCCAGCTAAGAGCGAAATCGAGCAACAACAGAGAGCAGAACAGATTGAGCAGTGAGACTGTGCAAAACCGAGAGGCGAGATTCGTCTGTCGAAGAATTAGCGGAGCAAGACAAGATATTAGAATTTAGAGAGAAAGAAGTGAACTATTGTGAACTGATGATAGATTAAAGAATAAAGATTAGGGTTAGAGAATTATGGTTTAAATCGTCTAGTTCTAGTGGTTTTGTGTCATTAAAGAAGAAAATCGAACCGAAAAATTCTGTTATGGTAAAGAATAACCGAATTTCATTTTTTTTATGCGCAAAACCAACCAAAATCGAACCAAATTTTTCGGCTTTGGTCTGATTCTTTGGTCTGAGTCGGTTTTGTTCACCCCTAACTAGAGAGAGTATTTTAGCATAAAATATTAAAGTTGATGTTTTGAGTACTCTCTCCAAATCGGTCGGAAAATTGCCCATGATATTACTTATTCTCCCTACCTAGAACGATTGAAAATTTATAGCTTACTAGAAGAGTCTGATCTCATTTGGTTTGAATTACTGGACTATCCATCTTCTCCATCCACTTGCTGGCGTTGGAAGTCACGCGTGGCAAACTAGCACGCACTGTGATTTAGCATGTTGGGGATCTTGCTCAAGAAGACCGTAGTATTGAAGATGCCGAGCTGGAGTTTGGTAAATTGTGCTTTTTTAAATACATCTTTTAATTTTATCATCGCAATTGTAGGAAGAAACATTACTTGCATCACTTAGAAATTGATTGAGATTTTTTTTTTTTATGTTAGTGACGTAAATTCCATTGGAGTTTGGTACTTTGTCTTTCTTCTAACAGTTTTTAAGGCAACAAAACAAAATGAGAATTCATAGAACTACAGAAATGGATTACCGACTTTGGTTAAAAAAATTGGACTCAAATCTGAGAGATAGAGAGATAAGTATATGAACTTTAATATTTTTTGTTAAAATGGTTTTCTAGCTCTGATACCAATTGTTGAGAATCAAATAATAATAATTAGAAATAGAAAATGAACGCATAAATATAGAGACACCAAGATTTACGTAGAAAATTCTAGATGAAAAAAAATCACGGGCATAAGAGAAATTCACTATTGAAAATTAAGGTACAATTGAATTTTGCAACTCAAATATTAATATATAAAAAAAATATAAAACTCTAATATTAATATAAGGTTTTCATGCTCTTGTATGGTTTTTTTTTTTTTTTTTGTTCATGAGTTGTAGGACAAGACATAATATTTGGAGAGAGAAGGTTGCATTTTAATAATATAGGGAGGTCATAATGTTGTTGATCATCTTTTTCTGTAATATTTTGTTGCCAGAAATAGCTGGAGATTGAAGTGCAGTGTAGTGTTTTTGTTGAATTATACATTTATCTGTCATTGCATATATATGAATCTGACAGAGTTTCTTGCTGAGAAAATTAAATAATCCAATGAAACTCCACTTCTTAAGAAAGGTAACACCTGATGTGACTCAACCCAATCTTGTTTCTGAAAAATGAGCTACATGCTCTGCTCTGTCTTTAATTAGTCTGTATCCCTACTTTCGACCAATGGGGAGAATTGCTTAGTTAGATATTTTAGATATTATATCTACAACACTTGGTGATTCAATCACAACTGATACACATTCAATTGCGAACAGAACACCTGTTAATGGAACAATTAGCAAATCTGTACCTCTACTGGCCTATTCTCTAGCAGCTGATTCTAAACCCGTCGCTTCCATTGGAGCTACAATAGAGAATATAGTTAAATATCAAAACAACAATAGAAACACCACAAAGGAACTAGAGAAGTTTAAACTCTCACTTCACCGGTCGGAATAGAGAGAGTGGCATAAAAAAGAATTATGAAAGTCATTTTATTCAAAAAACTTATTTAGGTTTTAAGCTAAATGTCTTAGAAAAAATAGCTCATATTGCTGTAACAACGTAGGGTTTCAGATTGTAATTTTAAAATTCAAATTAGAAATCTTCAAATCAATTCAAGATTTGATTTTTGAAAATTCCTAAATTAAATAAAGTTAAACCTAATCTCAAAAATTTTCTCTCAAAAATCAGATAAAAAAAAAATCCAGGTAAAAATTGGATGAACCTAGTTTGAATGTTGTACAAAAAACAGAAGAAATTCGGATTTACAGAACAACAAATCTGAACTAAACCGGATTTTCAGCAAACGGTAGGATTTCTCTCTGAAAATCCGATGCTGAACCGAATGTATGTAGTCTAGAAAGCATCCAGAAACAAATGAAGAATCATATTAGACTTCCCTAAAAATCTGAGCTGGTTGGTTACAGATCGGAAAATCCGAGCTAAGTCAGATTTCTCGGAAGGGCGTGGGGTGAACCTCCTCTATAAATAGAGGCTTTCGGTGGAGGAAGAAATTCAGACCATATGCTCTCTCTCCCTCTCGAGTTCTTGAAGCAGAGAAAGACTTACCTCGATCTTCAGAAGTAGTGAGCTTCGACCACCGCTCGATTATCAATGTGAAGAAAACCCCTCTCTGGCACGACGAACCTCCACCAACGACACATTAGGCGTAAGACTTCGCATCCCTCTCGCTCTGTTTTCCCTCTGTCGCATCCTCTCTCATTCTCCCTCTATGATATGCTCTCTCTCTCAGAACTTGACAAAACGCGTGGAATGAAGAAGAATCGGGTTTTTGTTTTAAACCCAAACCGGTCCAGCAAGTCAAAAATCAAACCGGTTCACTTAAGTTGGTCCGAACCGAATCAGCCGACCTGAACCGGCACTGTTCACCCGACCCGAACCGGTACTGTTCACCGACCCGATCCGAACTGACACTATTCACCCGAATCAAACCCGACCGATCAAAGATTTAACCGGTAAGAAATTTTTGCCCAAATTTTTTTAAAGTTGGAATAATTTAAGTGGGATTTTAATTTTGATATTCGAATTAGACAGGAAAATTTTTAGAACTGTCCAAATCAATCCAAATCGATCCAACCGATCCGATCCGACCTAAGAATACAACGTAAGGATTTTCTGCTCAAATTACTTTGAAATTGAATTTATTAAGTAAGATTTTAATACCAAAGATTTTATTTAAGCAGGGTATTATTTTAGAATTTTTGGAATATCCCGATATACACTAATTGCTCGGAATCGAAGTAAGTGTAAATACAACGTTTTACAACGTTTTGGCTATGACCCTACATCGCATGATAGATATTATTTTCTTTATTACTGTTTTATTTTATCACACTTTTTCGATGGTTGAGCACACATGTTAGAGTATTGACATAGAATTGTTTAAAAGATAAAATTGATAAGACATTTGCATGTTTATGAAAATGATGAAATTGACAGCAAATACGTGATAGCAAGAACGTGAACGTTAAAGGTAAAAGATGACAAAGTCATGATGTTCTCACATGTTAGAGTATTGACATAGAATTGTTTAAAAGATAAAATTGATAAGATATTTGCATGTTTATGAAAATGATGAAATTGACAGCAAATACGTGATAGCAAGAACGCGAACGTTAAAAGTAAAAGTTGACAAAGTCATGATGTTCTGATGTTGGAAACTCTGTTGGAAATTCTGTTGGGAATATATCATGTATAGGTTCTGATGTTCGAGTTTTAAATCTCTGTTTGACAGTTGATAGTCCTGAAATATTCTGTTGTTGATGTATTTAAAACCTCTGTATTTGACAGTTGAATTTATGTCCTGAAGCATTCTGGAATTGTTTGGAATATTTTCTATTTCAGGGTGTGTATGGATTATTTCTGATTTTAGAGCCATCCATGCAATCTGTTTTCCTTAAATTTCTGTCGTGTTTTCCTGGTATGTCCAAGATCATATTTTAAATCATTTTCTGAAGTTTGAAGCTTCCATACCTTCTGTTTTCATGTTTTTTCTCTCCATGTATTCATGTCAAAAGTTGTCAATTTCTGCCTTTAAAACTACATTGCCCGCCCAGTTTATCCATATCCACCGCTGCTTTAAATTCACTTCTACAGCTGCCCGTTCTAAAAATCACGTCCACCGCTACTTGTAAAATCATATCCACCGCTGCCTGGTGCCCGTTTAAAACTGCATCCACCGCTGTCTTTGCAATTTCATTTTCCGCCTGACGTCATCTGTTTTGTCTATTCACGTCCACCGGTGAACAGTGCACTTCTACCGCGTACCCCGTTGCCTTTAAAATTTACATCATCCGCCTGACGTCATCTGTTTTGTCTTATTCACGTCCACCAGTGAACAGTGCACTTCTGCCCGCCTCCACCGCTGCCACTGTTCATTTTTGTCGTATTCACATCCACCGCTGCTTTTAAAATTAATATCCACTGCTGCCACTGTTCATTTTTGTCGTATTCACATCCACCGCTGCTTTTAAGATTCATATCCACCGTTGCCTTTGTTTATTCACATCCACCACTGCCACTGTACACTTTTGTCTTATTCACATCCACCGTTGTCACTGTTCACATTTGTTTAAAATCCACTTCCTCTGCCAGTCTTCTGCTTATGTTTTTCCGCCTTTATTTCCTGTTTATTCTGTTTATTTATTCTCATCGTCCCTTTCTGTTCCCTGTTCTTCCCAGTTTCTTATGTTATTCACTTCTGTGATCCGGTTATAAATTAGCTCCCAGTTTTTAAATATAGAGAAAGTTTTCTCTCTTTGAGAAGTTTTAAAGGTTCGATTTATAAAAGTCATCTGTCTTCTGTTCTTCGAACTGTAATTGTCATCCAGTTTTATACATATGTCATCCAGTCCCATTTCCAGAGAAGGTTTCTTCTCCCTGTACGTTCTAAAAGCTTCAAAAAAAAAATATAGTCTGTGTTTTTCTGTTATGTCCTAGAGTGATGCCTTGGCTCTCAGATTCAGATCGGAATCGGGTCTCGGGCTGTAACAGTTATGGTATCAGAGGAAACAAGGTTTTAAAATCGATTCTGTAAAATGTCTGACTGCGCAAACTGCCACGTGAGATCGCTCCACCAACTGTAAGTGTTTAAATTCCTGTAAAAGTTCCGGTTATTAAATTAGGTTATTCTGTTTATAGGGTTTCTTAGAAATAGTGAGAAGGCATTAGGAAGAGTCAAGTGAAAGCTCTCGTGCCATTGACCGACTAACCGAACTGGTGGGTGTACAGTCCCGCATGGTTGAACGTATGATGGCCCGAGAAGACAACGAAAATAATAATAATAATAATAATCAGAGGAATGCTTCACGCGACACCAGTGGAGATAGATTCAGGCGACTCCAACCGCCTACATTTGATTGACTATCTACTGACCCAAATCACATTGAGGAATGGGTCCGGCAGATAGAGAGGATGTTTAGATGCGCAGAGGTGGAAGAAAATAAGAAGGTTATATGTGCCACGTACCAGCTCACCAAGAATGCAGGATTTTGGTGGGACACTGTCCAAGCAACAACGGCGGCGTTAAGCTAGGAGGGATTTAAGCGAATGTTCTATGAGAAGTATTTTGACAGAAGTGCGAAGAAGGAGAAGATGATAGAGTTCTCTCGGCTACGGCAGTATGGATCGGTGGCCGAATATGTTCAGAAGTTTGAATCCTTATCCCGCTATGCACCTCATTTGGTGGCCACTGACGAAAACAAGGTGCACCAATTTATTCAGGGTTTGAAGCTGTACCTCTTACGAGAGATTTCATACGGGAGATTTGACGAGGCCCCGTATACGAAGGTGGTGGCTAAGACTTATCAGTTGGAGGCCTTAGAAATGAAGTCCCAAAGACAGAGAGATTCATTGAAGAGATTTTCCCGTGATGCCCCTCAACAACAACAACAACAAAGGGGTCAAAATTTGCAAACTCAGCAGCAACAGAACTGTAATACCCAGCTTTTCGAGATATTAATACTTTAATATAAATGACATTTTTGTAAATAAGTCAAATCAAACCTGTTTTACGAAAAGAAAGCGTTATTACGATCCTAATAATTAATATGGGTTTTAGGAAAATTATGGGAATTTTAGGAGTCGTGACGCTAAATTACGGGAATTACGTTTCTCATAATATAAAGGACATCTTAGTAAAAATAATAAACGTGGTCCGATTTATGAACAGACAGTTTTATTAGAGCCCTAATAATGAGTTGGAGTTATTGGTGAAATAAGGAAATTTGAAAAACCCGAATCGTTAGAGAATTAACGAAACAAAGGACGAAACAAATATAAAAACAAAGGAAGGGCAAAACGGTCATTTGACAAGTCAATATTATAAAATATCAAAATCTTCTCTTTCTCCCTCATTTCTTCTTCCTGCGCGAGAAAACCAGAGAGCGAAGCTCTCTGCCATCGACGGTTCTCATCAATTCCGACCTCCGTTTCTCCTCCGATCGATCTCCGTTCTTCACGTTTTCTCCTCCGATCAACGTTCTAGATAAGATTCTATAGCTTTCGGACGTTAGTTTCCAGTTTTCACGGAGTTAGGATGTTAGGGTTTCTTTAGGGTTTATGTTGAAAAATGCGATTTAGAGTTTAAAATTGATAGGTTTATCGAGTTTATGGATATAAAGGACGTATTGAACCTATTGGACGAAGTTAAACTAATTTGTGAGAAATGTTAAATTTAATAAATTTCGGGTTTTTGGAAAAGCTCGTTATTGGATGTTTCGTAAGAATCGAGTGCAAATTGGTTGTTAAAATGCCTCGATTAATTAAGTTATAGCTTTAGAAGAATTTCCTTAGTTAAGGATTTCATTAATTTGGACGTTGACGGTTCAAACGCATTTTAATGATAATTGTTGTGAATTTCCTTAGGTGCACCACGCTCGTGGACGGAGCTAGCATTCGATGGACGTCAGGTAAGTCTCCGCGACTTGTTTGGCCGATTGGCCTACACCATACGATCTTCTGTTGTTTGAGGAAATTGGAGAATATAGATTGTGTTGGATGAATATGTTGGGTAGTTAGTTTTAGTTAAGTGTTATATGTGTATGTTAATGTTTGTATGTTTTAATTATGTTTACAGTATTGCACATGTTCACGCATCATGTTTTCTGAAAAGCATGAAAAAGGAATTTCTATGCATGTTTTCATGAAAAAGAAAAATACTGTAACACCCGGCTTTACGGGATTTAATTTTATTCCAATATAATCGACATTTTTGTAAATACATCAAATTAAGTCCGTTTTACGAACGGAAAGTTTTAACGAAGCCGTAATAATAAATTGGAATTTGTGGTGAAATATGAGAATTTTGGAAAATCGGATCGCTAATTAAATAACGAGACAATTGGAGGAATAAATAGAAATCAAATGGAAGGGAAATTTAGTAATTGTCAAACCAAATTTAATTAAAAATCAAAAACTCCTTCATTTTCCCCTCACCCACGTAATTTCCATTTCTCTCCACCATTCGCGCGACTTTTCCTTCTCCTTCGGCGATTCTCCTCTCCGTGGTCGAAGCTTGTCTTCCGGCGACTCGAGTCTTCACGTTTCCCTTCCGTCATCACTCTCTAGGTAAGGCTCTACACTTTTGGAACGTTAGGTATTGATTTCTAAGGTTTAAAACGATTAGGGTTTGTTAGGGTTTTCGTCGAAAACGTGAATCAATGTTTGAAATTGATAGGTTGAGTTTAGTTATGCCTCTAATGGACGTATTGATAGTTATCGGAGCTTAGTTTATCGATTTGTTGAGGTGTATTCGAGATTTGGTTAAGTTGGAGCTCGTAAACCTCCATTAATGGAGTTTTTGAAATCTCGAGCGCGAATTGCTCGATGAAATGCCTCAACGAACTTAAATAGAGTTTAGGAGATCTTTTTCTTTAGTTAGGAGTTAGCAATTTTTGGAGTTTGGTGATTTAGACTGGATTTAACGTCGTGTATTGTGAAATGCATAGGTGAACAAACGCTCGTGGATGGAGCTCGTTGTGCAACGACGCGAGGTAAGTTCTCGTGACTTACTCTGACCGATAGGCCTACACCATATGTCAAAGGCGTCTCGAGGAACCTTGAGGATTGTTTGTTTAAATTGTTTTGGGTTTGGGTAGTTAGGATTAGTTGTTTTTATATGTTGTTTATTTATCGTCTTGATGGTACACATGTGAATGTTTACTTTATGTTATATTTGAACTGTTCATGCATCACGGTTTTAAAAACGACATGAAAATGAATTTACGCAAAGATTTCATGAAAAGAACATGCATGTAAAGGCAAGTAAAGTATCACAGTAAACAACCATGACATGGGGTTATCGGGGATGAGGTTCAGACCTGGCGTTCCGTGGTGAGCGGGTTTCCCTCCCTTCAGATGGTGTGGGCTGTCTAATCGCTTGACGTGCCCTATCCATCTGTCGAGTGTTTCCGATAACCATAGACTGACACGTACGGATATATGCATTGACATGGACGGTTTTCATAGTACAGAGCATACATGATCATGCATTAGCATTTACGTAGGGCTTACTGAGATTTTTATCTCATAAGTGTCTTTATGGTGTAGGTGATTTCGAGACAGGTGAGGATGATGTCCCTCCGCCTGAAGTATGAGCACGTTGAGGAATGATGGCTCGCGGGAGTGTGCTAGCAGTCGGAGCGTGATTTTGACCCGTGGGGACATTCATAGGTATTTTGGGTTATTCTGAATAGAAATTGTTAGAACATTATAGGATGTTGGAAACTGGATAGTCAATAGAAAGTGTTTTTGGGTGATTAAACGTATTTTGTAATGTTTTACTGATTTTAAAAATAGGAGGATATGTTAAACTTTTAAATGGAACCACGCGGTTCGTTTTTACGAAATTGGTTATATTCAATTGTGTTTTAAGTCGATGATTAGGTCTTTAATAGCGTGTGTAATGTATGCAAGAGATGGGGTTGTCGTATGGAAGTATGTTTTGTGAAATGAAATGAGGTGTGAAGAAGGAATGAGAAAGGGAAAGAGTGTTGTGAGTGGTGAATGTGAAGAGCAGGGTGGTCTGAGAAAACGAGGGGAGGAAAGAATTGAAGATGTGCTCTCTGGAAGAAATCCAGAGAGCATGGCGATTGCTCGCCACTTCTCGCCGCGGCGATCGCTATTGGCGATCGCTGGCGATGGCCTAAGTCGCCACATCGCCTAATGGCGATTGCTCGCCATGAGCAATCGCCTATCAGCGATTGCTAATGGCGATTGCTCGCCAGTTTATGGCGAGCAATCGCCACCTCTTCTGCCCGCGAAAGAGAAACAAAAACAAAAAAAAATGTGTTTTAAATTTAAATGTTTTCTTTTAATAATTAATAGTTTAATTAATGGTTTTAAGTTATTTTAGATAGTTTTCAAAGAAGTTTTCAAACGCCTTCAATAACTTCAATGCCGACTTTAAAAGTTTTATTTCCGCTCGAACGTCAGATTTACAGTTCATACGCATTAAACAAAAAATTTGTACGGGAAAACTAGGGTACGGGTAAGGGTCGTTACAAAGACAATGAAAAGATATGAATGCATGTAATCTGGTCAAGGAGGTGGCTGTGGTTCAGACATGGCTGCTTGGGGAGCATGTTTTCCCCCCGGTTAGATACGAGGGGCTATCCAACTGTGTGATGTGCCGCTCCTATCTAGCGAGAGTGAGGCCACGGTAACGTATCTGTAATGTAATGAAATGAAATGAATAGCGAAAAGGTAGGACGCATGTTTTACGAACCGCATGCATAGCATTCACTTGCATTCACGTAGACTTACTAAGCCTTAAGCTCACGACTTATATCTATGGTGTAGGTGACCTCTACACAGGTGAGGATGAGATCCCTCCAACCGAGGCATGATCGGTTGAAGAAAGATGGCCCGTGGGAGTGTGCTGGGCAGTTGGTGCGCATTTTGACCCGTGGGGATGTAGGTATATGTTTTGGGGACACGATATGAATTGTATAGCTGAACATATTAGGATGTTTGGATCTGGTAGTGGATAGGTTTATGTTCGATGTTTTAAACGTATTGGAAACCTGTTTTATAAACTGTTTTGCTGATCTTTAAAATAGGCGGAAATGCTTGGTTTTTAAACAGATCCACGAAGTTTGTTTTCACGAAAGTTTATTATGTTTTAAACACGTTTTAAAATATGTTTTAGGCCGATTAGTTGGAATTGATAAACTGTGAAGTGAGTTAAGTTTTATTGAAGTGTTAGAGTGTATGTTTAGAAGATGAAAAGTGCAAAGGATGAGAAACGAAGGAAAGAAATTTCTGTTTTGCTCTCTGGAACTTCAGATTCCAGAGAGCTTGTTAAGGCAAAAAGGGAAGAGAAGAAAGCAGGGATCGGGAAAGAGAAGGAAGCAGAGATCGCCCAAGTGGGCGATCGATCGCTGTGCTGTGCAGCGATCGATCGCTGCGATCGATTCGCTGTGCAGCGATCGATCGCTGCGATCGATTCGCTGTGCAGCGATAGATCGCTGATGCAGCGATCGATCGCTGATGCAGCGATCGATCGCTGCTTTTTTTCTGCGGGCACTTGACGATTTTGCCCTCCGATGTATAGCCGATGGTTTTTAATAAATTTAAGCTTTATTTTAATTGTTTTATGTTTTATTAAATTGATTTTTAAGATTTGTTTTAAGTGATTTTCTAAATGAACTTCAACGTTTTAATTTCGATTCTGATTCCGGTTTAAACAGTTTTAATTCCGTACGAACGCCATTTAAGTTTATAAATGTAAGGAAAAAAAAAATAATACAGTAAAAATTAGGATACGGGTAAGAGTCGCTGCAATTTATGGTATCAGAGCCCCCGGGTTTTAAAATCGATTCTGTAGACTGCTCGACTGCACAGCCACTACGCGGACATCCTTCCTCAACTGTAAGTATGTTTAATTGCTTTGTTTAATTTCGATTTCTTAGGGTTATTTGCTTTGATTATATAGGAGTTAGAAAATGGTTCGGGGACGTGATGCGAGGGACGACGCCCTAGATAAGCTTACAGATTTATTGGACCGTCAATCTCAGCACGTGGACCGGCAAGCACAACAAATTGAGAACCTAGTGAACTGAGAGAACGAGAGGGCCCAAAATTTGATAGTCCCTAATAATCAGGGTATGCAGAAGTTCCAAAGTCTACGGCCTTCAGTGTTCGATGGACGATCATCGGATCCAACTATTGCGGAGGAATGGATTCGGGTGATGAAGGATATGCTAGAGTACGCAGAGGTAGGGAGTGAGAGTAAGGTGGCCTACGTCACCTTTAATTTGGCGTTAGATGCCCGTTTCTGGTGGGATTCGATTAAAGCTACTATGGACATGACGATTATGATGTGGGATCGGTTTAGGGCCATATTCTTTGATAAGTGTTTCAGCCGCACTGTGAGGGTGGCTAAGAGGAATGAGTTTACACAGCTGAAGCAAACGGGTTCAGTTGTGGAGTATATTCAGAAATTTGAAGCACTATCGAGATTTGCACCACGCCTAGTAAGTGACAATGAAGAAAAGGTGCATCAGTTTATGGAAGGACTTAATCCAGAGATTCGGATGCATGTTGTAGTATCGAGAATTATAGATGTGCCATATTCTGACATCGCAGCTAGAGCTCTGGACTTCGAGGCTGCTAGGGCGACTTGTGTTAGACCATGGGAGCCAGCTAAGGGCTTCTTTCGTGAGATTCAACCTCAGTCATGGGACCAAGACTGGCAACCAAGTGAGCATCAACAGCCACAACGACGGAGGAGCAATGAGAGGCCCTAAGATGGTAGGAACGACCAAGGAAAAGGAAAGCAAGTCCAAGGGGCTACTCAAAAGCCTTTATGTCCGCAGTGCCAGAAGTAGCACTACGGTGATTGTCTGACGCGTACCAATAGGTGTTACCGGTGTGGGGAAGCTGACCACTATATCATGAATTGTCCGTTGTTGAACCGAAATCAACCAGGCAGAGATCAACAGGGCAGGGATCAAAGAAAAGTTGTGCCGAGAGTCTTTGCATTCATCGAGCCTGGCGACGCCGACGATGGGGCCCAGCCTTCTACAATTGCAGGTATTGTTTTAATTACCTGTATGACAATATGCATGCGATAGATAAATATATAGACCTGAAATTAGTAAGGAATAGAATAATAGGTGGCTAAGAATGGTTACTAGGCAAACCTCGACGAGAAGATAGTAGACTACATATAGGACAATAAAGACTAAATAGAAATATAGTTGTACATTAGTAGGATTAGTTTGATTTAATCAGCGGAGTTTGCGCACTTAAGGTTTAGTGACAATTAGAAGGATACACCCTATGAAATATGGTTTTTTTTTTTAAGTAGGTAGGGATTATATCTAATTGACAACCCCTTAGAGTATCAGAATACGACTAATCAAGAAAGATGAAAGTTTAGATATAAACCTATAGAGGGATGCCCTGGATTGTTTGTAATACTTGGAGTGTGTTTAAATAGATGATGTACCGAAAAATTCGTATATTGGGATTCGTGTGAAGTTGAGAGTGTCTAGATGAAGATAGAATACAAGAGCTAAACTTAGAATAATTGTAACATCCGGCTTTATGGGATTTAATATTATTCCAATATTATCGGCATTTTTGTAAATACATCAAATTAAGTCCGTTTTACGAACGGAAAGTTTTAATAAAGCCGTAATAATAAATTGGAATTTGTGGTGAAATATGAGAATTTTGAAAAATCGGATCGTTAGTTAAATAACGAGACAATTGGAAGAAGAAATTGGAATCAAATGGAAGGGCGATTTGGTAAATGCACAAACCAATTTTAATTAAAATCAAATTCTCACTCTTTTTCCCTCACTCACGCCAACTCCATTTTCTCTCAACCCTCTCCACGCGATTTCTCTTTTCCACGGCGATCCTCTTCAACGTCGACGCTCTTCCTTCCAATCTCCGGAAACTCTTCACGTTTCTTCGTCGTCTTCGCTCTCTAGGTAAGGCTCTACACTTTTGGAACGTTAGGTATTGATTTCTAGGATTTAAAACGAATAGGGTTCGTTAGGGTTTTCGTTGAAAACGTAAATCAATGTTTGAAATTGATAGGTTGAGCTTAGTTATGCCTCTAATGGACGTATTGATAGTTTTCAGAGCTTAGTTTATCGATTTGTTGAGGTGTATTGAAGACTTGGTTAAGTTGGAGCTTAAAAACCTCCATTAATGGAGTTTTTGAAATATCCAGCGCGAATTGCTCGATGAAACACCTCAACGAACTAAAATAGAGCTTAGGAGATTTTTCTTTAGTTAGGAGCTAGCAATTTTTGGAGTTTGGTGATTTAGACTGGATTTAACGTCGTATATTGTAAAATGCATAGGTGAACAAACGCTCGTGGACGGAGCTCGGTGTGCAACAACGCGAGGTAAGTTCTCGTGACTTACTCTGGCCGATAGGCCTACACCATATGTCAAAGTCGTCTCGAGGAACTTGAGGATTGTTTGTTTAAATTGTTTTGGGGGTTTGGGTAGTTAGAATTAGTTGTTTTTATATGTTGTTTATTTATCATCTTGAAGGTACACATGTGATTGTTTACTTTATGTTATATTTGAACTGTTCATGCATCACGGTTTTAAAAAACGACATGAAAATGAATTTACGCACGGATTTCATGAAAAGAACATGCATGTAAAGGCAAGTAAAGTATCACAGTAAACAACTATGACATGGGGTTATCGGGGATGAGGTTCAGACCTGGCGTTCCGTTGTGAGCGGGTTTCCCTCCCTTCAGATGGTGTGGGCTGTCTAATCGCTTGACGTGCCCTATCCATCTGTCGAGCGTTTCCGATAACCATACACTGACATGTACGGATATATGCATTGACATTGACGGTTTTCATAGTACAGAGCATACATGATCATGCATTAGAATTTACGTAGAGCTTACTGAGATTTTTATCTCATAGGTGTCTTTATGGTGTAGGTGATTTCGAGGCAGGTGGGGATGATGTCCCTCCGCCTGAAGTATGAGCACGTTGAGGAATGATGGCTCGCGGAAGTGCGCTGGTAGTCGGGGCGTGATTTTGACCCATGGGGGACGTAGGTAAATATTTTGGGATTTGATAGATGAAGAATAGGTGAATTGTATAGTTGATATTTTAGGATGTTTGGATTTGATAGTATTTTGTTGAATTTTCAATGTTTTTCAAACAGTGGGAATGTTAAACTTTTAAACGGAACCATGCGGTTCGTTTTCACGAAATTGGTTATGTTCGATTGTGTTTTGAGTCGGTGAATAGGTCCTTAATAGCGTGTGTAATGTATGCGAGAGACGGGGTTATAATATGGAAGTGTTTTACGTGAATTGTAATGGCACGTGAAGAAGGAATGAGAAAAGGAAAGAGTGTGTGGTTGTGTTGTGTGTTGTGAGTGTATGAAGTGCAGGGCGTGAGAAATATAGGAGGAAAGGAAGAGCGCTCTCTGGAAAATTTCCAGAGAACGTGGCGATTGCTCGCCACAGAATGGTGAGCAATCGCCACCTATTGCAATGGCGATCGCTAGGCGAAGTGGCAATCGCCTATTGGCGATTGCTCGCCATGAGCAATCGCCTATTGGCAATTGAGCAGGCGATTGCTCGCCACTTTATGGCGAGCAATCGCCATCTCCTCTGCCGCCGATTGAAAAACCAAGAAAAAAAAGATAAATATAATATGTTTTATTTTTAAATTGTTTTAATTGTTAATTAAATTGTTTTAAGTATATTTAATTGATTTCAATTCAGTTTTCGAACGACTTGATTTCTATTTCAATTCCGATTTCGATTTTAAAAGTTTTATTTCCGCTCGAAAGTCGGATTTACAGTTTGTACGCAATAAAATGAAAAATTTTATGCAGGAAACTAAGGGTACGGGTAAGGGTCGTTACAATAATTATCGAGTAGAATAGTTAGAACCTGACTAGGAGGAGCGAAATATGGTAAGATTAGTTAGTAGATGCGATGTAGTCCTTGTGTGAATTTGGGAAAGAAGTAAAAGAGATTGTTGGGATAAAAATGAGAGATTAAGATTGGAAGTAGGTCAGGGTTTAATGGCCAGCAAATTGTGAAATTTGCAAATTATAGAATAAGGAGGGCAAATTATAGAATAAGGAGGGTGAGAATTTTCATAAAAACTATCTAAGTAAGCTTAGAAGTGAGGCGAAGTTAGCGAATTTCTTATAGATCGACTCGTGTTTGGCAAGTCGAGACAAAATAATGCATAAATGACTTAAGATTGGAATGACTAGTTTAGAGCGCATCAATGAGGAGACTTAGAGACTTGACCGTGCTCAGAGCAAATAGAGATTTAAGTTAGACAAACCAACGTAATTTTGATAGTACGAAGAATTCAGTTAAAGAAATAACGAGGAAGTTTGTTAACATAGCTAAAATGACGTATGATGTTCATAGAATGTTATTTATAAAGGAGTTAGGATCCTAAGTAAGTACCGACTGTAGTTCATAGTTTGACTTACATAGACCAAGTAGTGTTATAGTCGTATAGTTGCAGAGTATAACAATGAGAATTTAATTAGGAAACCCGCACCGAAATAGTCTCCAAAGGTCAATGGGTTACCCAAGAAGATAGGTGACCAGGAAATCCTATGGATGATACAGTTACAAGGAATCGTTACCCGAGCGAATATAGAAGTTTGGGTCGACATGAGTTTCGACTACAGACGAAGCCAACGAAGTTATGGAGGAGTTTGGGCAAATCGATTGGAGATTTAAGAACTTAACTAAGCTCAGTACTTTAGTAAGGAAGTGTACGATCAGATCGAAGGTAGAGAATACAAGTTTAAGACCGATATTGGAGGGTACAGTGGAGAGTTTTGGTTAAGAACCACGAAGAATGACTGTAAATACAGATGATAATCGAAGCGTAAGGCCGCATGATATGAAACATTAATATCAAGGACTATAAGTAAGGGCAAATTTTGAGGACAAAATTTTAAATAAGGTGGATGGAATGTAATACCCGGCTTTTCTGGATATTAATACTTTAATATAAATGGTATTTTTGTAAATAAGTCAAATCAAGCCTGTTTTACGAAAAGAAAGCGTTATTACGATCCTAATAATTAATATGAATTTTAAGAAAATTATGGAAATTTTAGGAGTCGTGACGCTAAATTACGGGAATTACGTTTCTCGTAATATAAAGGACGTCTTAGTAAAAATAGTAAACGTGGTCCGATTTGTGAACGGACAGTTTTATTAGAGCCCTAATAATGAGTTGGAGTTATTGGTGAAATAAGAAAATTTGGAGAACCCGAATCGTTAGCGAATTAACGAAACAAAAGACGAAACAAATATAAAAACAAAAGAAGGGCAAAACGGTCATTTGACAAATCAATATTATAAAATATCAAAATCTTCTCTTTCTCCCTCATTTCTTCTTCCTGGGCGAGAAAACCAGAGAGCGAAGCTCTCTGCCATTGACGGTTCTCCTCCATTCCGACCTCCGTTTCTCCTCCGATAGATCTCCGTTCTTCATGTTTTCTCCTCCGATCAACGTTCTAGGTAAGATTCTACAACTTTCGGACGTTAGTTTTCAGTTTTCACGGAGTTAGGATGTTAGGGTTTCGTTAGGGTTTATGTTGAAAAATGCGATTTAGGGTTTAAAATTGATAGGTTTATCGAGTTTATGGATATAAAGGACGTATTGAACGTTATTGGACGAAGTTAAACTAATTTGTGAGAAATGTTAAATTTAATGAATTTTGGGTTTGATGTTTCGTAAGAATCGAGTTCAAATTGGTTGTTAAAATGCCTCGATTAATTAAGTTATAGCTTTAGAAGAATTTCCTTAGTTAAGGATTTCATTAATTTGGACGTTGACGGTTCAAACGCATTTTAATGATAATTGTTGTGAATTGCCTTAGGTGCACCACGCTCGTGGACGGAGCTAGCATTCGACGGACGTGAGGTAAGTCTCCGCGACTTGTTTGGCCGATTGGCCTACACCATACGATCTTCTGTTGTTTGAGGAAATTCGAGAATATAGATTGTGTTGGGTGAATAGGTTGGCTAGTTAGTTTTAGTTAAGTGTTATATGTGTATGTTCATTGTTTGTATGTTTTAATTATGTTTACAGTATTGCACATGTTCACGCATCATGTTTTCTGAAAAGTACGAAAAAAGAATTTCTATGCATATTTTCATGAAAAGGAAAAAGACAATGAAAAGATATGAATGCATGGAATCTGGTCAAGGAGGTGGCGGTGGTTCAGACATGGCTGCTTGGGGAGCATGTTTTCCCCCTGGTTAGATACGAGGGGCTATCCAACCGTGGGATGTGCCGCTCCTATCTAACGAGAGTGAGGCCACGGTAACGTATCTGTAATGTAATAAAATGAAATGAATAGCGAAAAGGTAGGACGCATGTTTTACGAACCGCATGCATAGCATTCACTTGCATTCACGTAGACTTACTGAGCCTTAAGCTCACGACTTATATCTATGGTGTAGGTGACCTCTACACAGGTGAGGATGAGATCCCTCCACCCGAGGCATGATCGGTTGAAGAAAGATGGCCCGTGGGAGTGTGCTGGGCAGTCGGTGCGCATTTTGACCCGTGGGGATGTAGGTATATGTTTTGGGGACACGATATGAATTGTATAGCTGAACATATTAGGATGTTTGGATCTGGTAGTGGATAGGTTTATGTTCAATGTTTTAAACGTATTGGAAACCTCTTTTATAAACTGTTTTGTTGATCTTTAAAATAGGTGGAAATGTTTGGTTTTTAAACAGATCCACGAAGTTTGTTTTCACGAAAGTTTATTATGTTTTAAACACGTTTTAAAATATGTTTTAGGCCGATTAGTTGGAGTTGATAAACTGTGAAGTGAGTTAAGTTTTATTGAAGTGTTAGAGTGTATGTTTAGAAGATGATAAGTGCAAAAGATGAGAAACGAAGGAAAGAAATTTCTGTTTTGCTCTCTGGAACTTCAAATTCCAGAGAGCATGTTAAGGCAAGAAAGGAAGAGAAGAAAGCAGGGATCGGGAAAGAGAAGGAAGCAGAGATCGCCCAAGTGGGCAATCGATCGCTGTGCTGTGCAGCGATCGATCACCGAGATCGATCGCTGATGCAGCGATTGATCGCCGAGATCGATCGCTGATGCAGCGATCGATCGCCGAGATCGATCGCTGATGCAGCGATCGATCGCCGAGATCGATCGCTAATGTAGCAATCGATCGCTGCTTCTTTTTTGCGGGCACTTGACAATTTTTCCCTCCCATGTATAACCGATGGTTTTTAATAAATTTAAGCTTTATTTTATTTGTTTTAAGTTTTATTAAATTGATTTTTAAGATTTGTTTTAAGTGATTTTCTAAATGAACTTCAACGTTTTAATTTCGATTCTGATTCTGGTAAACAGTTTTAATTCTGCACGAACGCCATTTAAGTTTATAAATGTAAGGAAAAAAAACATAATAATACGGTAAAAATTAGGATACGGGTAAGGGTCGCTACAAGAACAGGGGCATTAAGAGGCCCAATGAGACCATCACTTATTAAGACAAGGAAAAGAGACCAATGGAGGCTCCTCAACTTTCAGATGCCCTCGATGCTAGAAAATTCATAGGGGAGAATGTAGACTCATAACCGGCCAATGCTTTCGATGTGGCAAAGAAGGCCATCACGTCCGGGATTCCCATTGACAGATACGAGACCAAATCAGGCCGTACTTAGTGTTTTTGCAATGATGGAGGATGTTGAGGATGCTGCTCAGCACACAGCAATTACAAGTACAATTTCAATATGTGATGCACCTGCTTATACCTTGTGGGACACGGGGCCACACATTCGTTTGTGGCCATGGACTTCGTAGTTAGACAGAAGTTTTGTTGTACACCGTCAGATCAGACCTACAGCATTATGCTACCGTCCGGAGAGTTTATGCACTCTGAGTAGGTTGTAAGGGGTGATATAGTATCAGTAGGGGACCAGAAGTTTTATGCCAACCTTATCGTCATCAGTATGAAAGGATACGATGTTATTCTGGGGATGGACTGGCTGTTTAGACATCACGCCACCATCAACTGTAGGTCCGGGTTAGTGTCGTTTAAGCGCCCGAACGAGGTGGAGTTCTCCTATCAGGAAATACCAAAGAAACACCATCTGCCTGTTATATCTTCCTTGAAAGCTCAACAGTTGATGAGGTAAGGATGCATCGGATTTCTTGCCCACATAGTAGATGTTCAAAGGCAAAGTGGGGCGGAACTTCAAAATATTCTAGTAGTTTGAGACTTCTCAGAGGTTTTCTTAGATGACTTACTGGGATTGCCACCTTATCGTGAAATCGAATTTGAAATTTACGTATATCCTGGTGCTGAACTGGTATCGAAGAATCCGTACCATATGGCACCAATTGAGCTGAGGGAGTTGAAGGCTCAGCTAAAGGAATTGGTGGACAAGGGCTTTGTGCGCCCTAGCTTCTCTCCGTGGGGTGCTCCTGTCCTATTTGTTAAGAAGAATGATGGGTCCCTACGCATGTGCATCGATTACCGTGAGCTGAACAAATTGACCATCAAAAATAAGTACCCATTGCCAAGGATCGACGATTTATTTGACCAACTACAAGGGGCTCGGGTATTCTCGAAGATCGATTTGCGCTCCGGTTATTACCAGTTGAAGGTCAGGGCTGATGATATTCCAAAGACCGCCTTCAGAACCCGGTACAGACACTACGAGTTCTTAGTGATGTCGTTTGGGTTGACTAATGCCCCGGCGGCATTCATGGACTTGATGAACAGGATATTCCAAGATTTCTTGGATAAATTTGTAATCGTTTTCATCGATGACATCCTGGTCTACTCCATAAGTGAGGCTGAACACGAGGAGCGCCTGGTAATTGTGCTATCGACTCTAAAACATCACCGATTGTATGCCAAATTGTCGAAGTGCGAATTCTGGTTGAGCAGGATTAACTTCCTAGGCCATATGGTGTCGGCAGAAGGAGTGTCCGTGGATCCAGCCAAGATTCTGGCAGTAAAAGAATGGCCGAGACCGAGAAATGCCAGTGAGGTACGGAGTTTTATCGGTTTAGCTGGTTATTAAAGAAAGTTTATCAAGAGATTTTCTGTAATAGCGAAGCCTATGACCAGCTTAACGAGGAAGGACGTTAAGTTCAAGTGGTCTGAAGCTTGTGAGGTGAGTTTTCAAACACTTAAGCAGAAATTAATCGCTGCTCCTCTATTAGTATTGCCAGTTGAAGACGGCAAATTCAGCGTATACTGTGATGCGTCCAAGATTGGCTAGGGATGTGTACTAATGCAAGAAGGGAAAGTGGTAGCATACGCATCCAGACAATTGAAGAACTATGAACAAAACTACCCTACACATGACCTCGAGCTAGCGGCAGTCGTATTTGCGCTGAAAGTATGGAGACACCACTTGTACGGACAATCATGTGAGGTGTTTTCTGATCACAAAAGCCTGAAGTACATATTTACCCAGAAAGAGTTAAACATGAGACAAAGACGGTGGTTAGAATTTGTGAAAGATTACGATGTTAAATTAAATACCATCCTGGTAAAGCTAATGTGGTAGCTGATGCACTGAGTAGGATGCCAGCTACTATGCAACAAGTTATGTCGGCCGTATCAATGCCTTTGAGGAAAAAGATACAGAAGTTCGATATGGAGATAGTTTCTGGGCTATCGACCATACTAGCAGACTTGACACTACGGCCCACTGTTCTGGACCGAATTAAGGAAGCCCAGGAGACCAATTCAAAGGAGATGGCTGATATTGTGAACAAGATACCAATGGCCTCTTCCGATTTTAGTTATTTGGGAGATGGAGTTCTGAAGTTCCAAAACACATAGTATGTTCCGGAAGACGAAGAGCTACGGAAGCACATCTTGTCGGAAGCCCACTCATCTTCTTTCTCTGTGCATCCTGGAAGCACAAAGATGTATCAGGACTTGAAACTTCACTTCTGGTGGCCGAATATGAAGAATGAAGTGGCCAAATATGTGGAGTCTTGCATGATATGTCAACAGGTCAAAGCTGAACATCAACGACCAAGTGGAACGCTTCAGCCTCTCCCGATCCCCGAATGGAAATGGGAGAACATCACAATGGACTTTGTTGTTGGCCTTCCAAGGAAAGCTAAGAGCCATAATAGCATTTGGGTCATAATGGACAGATTGACGAAGTCGACCAATTTTCTACTTGTGAAGACGACGTACTCCATGGATCAGTACGCAGAGCTGTATATTAACGAGATTATTAAGCTGCATGGCATTCCTGTGTCGATCGTCTCAGACCGTGATCCCAGATTCACTTCCAGGTTTTGGAAAAGCTTGCAGAGCTCCTTGGGCACCAAGTTAGATTTCAGCACGACATTTCATCTACAGATGGATGGACAATCCAAGAGGACGATTCAAATACTGGAAGACATGTTAAGGTCGTGCGTGCGGGAATTTCATGCTCCTTGGAGTAGATATTTGCCACTCGTGGAGTTTGCTTACAACAATAGCTACCAGGCTACAATCGGCATGGCTCCTTATGAAGCTCTTTACGACAGAAAGTGTAGATCCCCATTGTGTTGGGATGAGGTCAGAGAAACCAAGCTTATCGGCCCTGAGATATTACAGCAGATGTCCGAGGTGATAGCTGCTATCAAACAACAAATAAAGATTGCTCAGAGTCGACAGAAGAGTTATGCGGACCATAGAAGAAAAGACTTAGAGTTCGCTGAGGGCGATGAAGTATTCCTGAAAGTGTCACTTTTCAAGGGCGTAATGAGATTTGGTAAGAAAGGGAAACTCAGCCCACGGTTCATTGGACCTTTTCCCATTTTGAAGCGTGTGGGAAGCATGGCCTATAGACTGCAGTTGTCAGCGTCTATAGATGGAGTTCACAATGTTTTCCATGTCTCGATGCTGAGAAAATATGTACGAGATCCAACCCAGATCGTGAAACAGGTGGACTTTGATATCATGCCGACACTGACATACGAAGAAAGGCCCATACAGATATTGGATACTTCGCTCAAGGTGTTGCGCAACAAAGTAGTCCCATTGGTGAAGGTTTTGTGGCGCAATCATGATGTGGAGGAAGCCACGTGGGAAAGGCAAGAGGATGTTAGGGCCCAATATCCGGACCTCTTTACTTAGGCAAATTTTGGGAACAAAATTTCTGTTAAGGTGGGTGGAATGTAACACCCGGCATTTTTGCCTATGTAATTTCTCCCCGAATTATTATGTGGGATTAATTTGGTATTAATAAAATGAACGTTTTGTTGGAAATCAAATTGATGGAAATTATATATAGATACATATAAATATGTATATTTGGATAATGAGATAAAAACCAAACTAATGTATGAGTGAACGAAACCATTAGTTAGAAATGCATGGAGGGGTAAATTGGAAAGGAATTAAGGTTGGTGGGAGGGAGCCAATGGATGGTTTCCAAATGTCGATAACTTGTTGAGAAACCTACCTATTCTCCTCTCTTCTACGTGAACCTTCACACTCATCCCTTCCTCTCTGTTTTTTCTCTTCCAGACGAAAATCACCCATCGAAGCACCTTTGATCTTCCTTGATTTTTCTTCTGTTTCTGCCTAAGGTAAGTATCTGTTTATGCTAACGTGTCTGGACAAGTTAAATGACAGTTTTGTTGAAGTTTAGGGTTTGTGATATTTTGGAGAAAACTTGCTGTTATTGCATGAAAACATGTTGGTTTGTTTTCGAAAAACCTGAATGGAGTTAGGAGCATATCCTACAAGTTATTAGTTAGCATTTGCAGCTTGTTTATTTTCCTTCCGTGCATGTACAGTTCCGTGCATAACCGAGACGTTCAAGACTATCAACTCTACAGCAAACAGGTAAGTTCATATCCGTAGGTTGGCCCTTAAGGCCCTACATCACGGAGATACTAGGTATTATGTGTGTCGGGTGGTTTCGGGTAGAGAAAGTTAGAGTTAAGTTCTGAGTTATCTGTGTCACACATTACGTTCTGCTGTAATATTTCTGTTGTCTGCCGTTTTATGTTTAAGCACTGTAAATGCTCATGCATACACGATTTTCCCGAAAGACATGCAAAAGTTTTCTGTACACGGTTTTGAAGTTAAGAAAGATAAAATCTGACTGTAATGTATTGGTTAAGTACGAGACGGGGACTGGCCTACTGTTCTGTACAGCTCTGTCTGTTCTGTTCTGTTTCTGTTCTGTAAATCTGTTATGTGCCTATCGTGCACTTGCTAGTTCCCCTATAAGCCCCACTTATACCCCTCTGACAGATAAAAACAATGTTCTGTAATGTCACTGTATTCTGAAAAGTTCATGCATAGCATATGCATCATTGCATTTATATGTTCTTACTGAGTTTTAGACTCAAAGGTGAGCTCTATAATGTAGGTACTGAAACCATGGATGAGGACTTTGTACCTCAAGATGATAATTTGATGTAGTTGGCGGATCGAGCTCATGAGGGTTGGTTGCTGCAGCCAGACATATTTCTGTCCCGAGGTTTAAGTTTTTTTTTTAAGTAAAGTCCATCTCTGTAAACCCTACTGGAACTCTGGTGTTTTTTTTAAAAACTCTGTTGGGGTTCTGTGTTTTTATTTTTATTTAAAAAAAAAAACTATGTTGGAAATTCTGTTGGGAATATATAATGTATAGGTTCTGATGTTCGAGTTTTAAATCTCTGTTTGACAGTTGATAGTTGTCTCCTGAAATATTCTGTTGTTGATGTATTTAAAACCTCTATATTTGATAGTTGAATTTATGTCCTGAAGCATTCCGGAATTGTTTGGAATATTTTCTATTTCAGGGTGTGTATGGATTATTTTTGATTTTAGAGCCATCCATGCAATCTGTTTTCCTTAAATTTCTGTCGTGTTTTCCTGGTATGTCCAAGATCATATTTTAAAACATTTTCTGAAGTTTGAAGCTTTCATACCTTCCATTTTCATGTTTTATGTCTCCATGTATTCTTGTCAAAAGTTGTCAATTTCTGCCTTTAAAACTACATCACCCGCCCAGTTTATCCATATCCACCGCTGCTTTAAATTCACTTCTACAGCTGCCCGTTCTAAAAATCACGTCCACCGCTACTTGTAAAATCATATCCACCGCTGCCCGCTGCCCGTTTAAAACTGCATCCACCGCTGTCTTTACAATTTCATCTTCCGCTTGACGTCAATTGTTTTGTCTTATTCACGTCCACTGGTGAACAGTGCACTTCTGCCTGCGTACCCCGTTGCCTTTAAAATTTACATCATCCGCCTGACGTCATCTGTTTTGTCTTATTCACGTCCACCAGTGAACAGTGCACTTCTGCCCGCCTCCACTGCTGCCACTGTTCATTTTTGTCGTATTCACATCCACCGCTGCTTTAAAAATTCATATCCACCGCTGCCACTGTTCATTTTTTATCATATTCACATCCACCGCTGCTTTTAAGATTCATATCCACCACTGCCTTTGTTTATTCACATCCACCGCTGCCACTGTACACTTTTGTCTTATTCACATTCACCGTTGTCACTGTTCACATTTGTTTAAAATACTTAAACCAACCTTATTATTTTTGTTATTTCTTATTTGTTAACCAAGTTTTACAAAGAATTATACTAATGCATTTTCTATTGTGAGATTGACAATCTACTTTTACTTTATTACTTAATGACGATACGTACTTCTGCACAGTGGTTGAGTTAGTTTTCTTGCAAGTCTGTCTAAAACATGCTATCAATTTGTTCGCAGTAAAATAAAATTAATTTTGAGGTACAGTCACCCTTTCAGATAGTTGAGAAGGTTTGGTAACGTGACATGTAGACTTGATTTGCTCTATAATTTATAATTTTTTCAATATATCAATGTTCAGAAAATACATACCGAACCAATCTCACATCATCTTCTTGATTAGCATCCCCATCAAGGAGAATGTTACTTATGAGAAGTAACCAATACGTATTTAGCATACAAGATAACCACAACTCTAATGACCTTACTAGACTTCAAATACAACAACATACAAATAACTCTTGCATATTTTCAAAGAAAAAAATCTATGTTATTAACTCCAAGTCATAAGTGGAGTAATTATGCTAATAAGTTTTCAACTGTGTAGTTAGTGTATGCAATAAAAAATTCCTATTGCATCAACACACAATCTGTAAATGCAAATATGTTGACATTAATTTTTTGGCAAAATACATTTATGGTAATAATATTTTATTCTATTATTTTCTAAATTGGTAGTTTATTTCTTGGTAATCAATAAATAATCTATTCAGATTATTGGATGGATGACTATTGGAAATCATGAAGATATTAGTGAAAATAAAAATAAGGAAACTTGAAGATCAATGAAAGTATTTGATATTCTAGAGGCATTTGTTTTTTGGAAAAGTTTATTTTGGAAGGTCGATTTGAAACAAATTTGATGAATTATATCAGGCCTTGAGATCACATTAATCATGGGATACTTCCCTAAGTCTTTGGGATCCATATCCAAGTAGTTGGCAATACTTTCATAAAATATCACACGAGGTGTCACACAACCGATTTGTTGAAATTTGGTTTCCTTATTCTTTGCGGCTCTGCATTTCGATTTGGTAATTGGTTAAACCTCAGATAATGCAGTTACCAATGATATTTAAGCGTTCGTTTTCTAAGAAAGCAACTGACGGATTTTTGATTATCCTTGAGAGAAGATTTCTTCATCGTTGAGCCATCAGCATTCTTTCTCTCCCAACGCTTCTGCGTATGAGTTTGTGATTGTTCATTCAGTTATTGAATGATTATTTTAAACACTCAGCTTATGCTGTGATGTTCATCGATTATTCGAGTGTGTTGATTTATTGTATCTGAAGACAACGACCTGGTGTTACAGACGGTGTCCTAGAAGGCAATCTTCCTTATTCTTCATTGAAGCTCAGTCTCGAGAGGAGGCTACATTGGAACTCGGGAAGAGTTCTATTTATCGACAAGGGGAGCTTGTCATTTTGATCGTGGGCAAGGAGATCTTGCCATAACACGGATTTTGGGAGGAGTCATCAACAACAAGGAGAGCTTGTTGCTTTTAGATCTCGGAAGAGATCGATCTCAAGTCGAGGGGAGCTCGCTGAAACAGTTTCATTGGGGAAGTTAGGAAGTGGTGGCGACAAAGATAAGAGGGAGTCTTTATTTGTTTAAGTCCGTTTGACTTGTAACTTTGTGAACTTGTGAAATGTGTTTATATTTGGGCATGGCTAAGTAGACGTAGGCGATTTGCCGAACTGCATTACCAATCTCATGTCTCTTTAATTTCTGCATATTTATAATTGTCCATCATTGCATTAATTATCGGTGTCACATGAAACACTCTGTGTGACATCGCATAACTGATCTTAATCTTTCAATTGGTATCAGAGCGGGTTGTTTCTATTTCTTAAGCGAGATTTGCGGGACAAGATCATAGTTCGTGTGCAATGGACTCTATAAAGGAAGGAGGTTCTACAATGCGTCCACCGTTGTTGGATGAAAGTAATTATTCTTATTGGAAGGCGAGGATGGGAGCATTCATTAAAGCTATTGATGAGAAGGCCATGAGATCTATTTTGATATAATGGAATCCTCCTATGTATATTGATGCAGAAGGTGTCACATCTCCCAAGCCGAAAGAAAATTGGTTAGTAAATGAAGATGCTTTGGCAAATAGTAATTCAAAAGCTCTCAATGCTATCTTCGATGGCGTTGATCATATTCAGTTCAGACTCATCTCCACATGCGATCTACTAAAAGGGTATGAGAAATTCTTCAAATCACCTATGAAGGAACATCAACCATAAAGCTGTCCAAGATGCAAATGCTAACCACTAGATTTGAGAATCTGAAGATACAAGAAGATGAGAGTATTGGTGAGTTCAATGCCAAACTATGTGACATAGCAAATGAAGCATTTGCTCTCGGTGAGATGTTTCCCGAAGAAAAACTTGTGAGAAAAACTCTACGGTCCTTGCCACAACGATTTGCCGATAAAGTCACTGCTATAGAAGAAGTCAAAAATGTCTCTAAAATGAAGTTAGAAGAATTGATAGGATCTCTTAGAACCTTCGAGATGAATGTTGGAAGAGACATAGAAGCAAAGAAGGCAAAAGGAGTTACTCTAAAAACCGAGGTACAGAACTTCAACGAACATAATGAGGACGACTTGGAGGAATCTCTAGCCCTATTTTCAAAGAATTTTAGCAGAGTTATGAAGAGATTTGGTAGAAATACTCGCGGTGTCAAGCACAAGGTCACTAACTTCAAAAATGGTTCTTCAAGCAACAAGAAATGTTGTCCCCAAAATTTGCCTAAGCAAAGAGGTCCGGATATTGGGCCCTAACATCTTGTTGTCTTTCCCATGTGGCTTCCTCCACACTATGATTGCGCTACAAAACCTTCACCAATGGGACTACCTTGTTGCGCAACACCTTGAGTGAAGTATCCAATATCTGTATGGGCCTTTCTTCATATGTCAGCGTCGACATGATATCAAAGTCCACATGTTCCATGATCTGGGTTGGATCTCATACACATTTTCTCAGCAAAGAAACATGAAAAACATTGTGAACTCCATCCATTGACGCTGGCAACTGCAGTCTGTAGGCCATGCTTCCCATACGTTTCAAAATGGGAAAAAGGCCAATGAACCTCGGGCTGAGCTTTCCTTTCTTACCGAATCTCATTACGCCCTTAAAAGGCGACACTTTCAAAAATACTTCATCACCCTCAGCAAACTCTAAGTCTCTTCTTCTATGGTCCGCATAACTCTTCTGTTGACTCTGAGAAATTTTTATTCGTTGTTTGATAGCTGGAATCACCTCGGACATCTGCTGTAATAATTCAGGGCCGATAAGGTTGGCTTCTCCGACTTCATCCCAACATAATGGAGATCTACACTTCCTGCCATAAAGAGCTTCATATGGAGCCATACCGATCGTAACCTGGTAGCTATTGTTGTAAGCGAACTCCACAAGCAGCAAATATCTACTCCAAGGAGCATGAAATTCCAGCATGCACGATTTTAACATATCCTCCAGTATCTGAATCGTTCTCTCGGATTGTCTGTCAGTCTGTGGATGAAAGGCTGTGCTGAAGTTCAACTTTGTACCCAAGGAATTCTGCAAACTTTTCCAAAACCTGGAAGTGAATCTAGGATCCCAGTCCGAGACGATCGACACAGGAATGCCATGCAGCTTAATAATCTCATTAATATACAGCTCTGCATACTGATCCATGGAGTACGTCGTCTTCACAGGTAGAAAATGGGCCGACTTCGTCAATCTGTCCACTATGACTCAAATGCTATTATGGCCCTTAACTGTCCTTGGAAGGCCGACAACAAAATAGATCGTTATGTTCTCCCATTTCCATTCGGGGATCGGGAGAGGCTGAAGTGTCCCACCTGGTCGTTGATGTTCAGCCTGGACTTGTTGACATATCATGCAGGACTCCACGTATTTGGCTACTTCATTCTTCATATTTGGCCACCAAAAGTGAAGTTTCAAGTCTTGATACATCTTTGTGCTACTAGGATGCACAGAGAAAGAAGATGAGTGGGCTTCCGACAAGATGTTCTTTCGTAGCTCTTCGTCTCTCGGAACATACCACCTGTCTTTGAACTTCAGAATACCATCTCCCGAATAACTGAAATCGGAAGAGGCCATAGGTAACTTGCTCACAATATCAACCATCTCCTTTGAATTGGTCTTCTGGGCTTCCTTAATTTGGTCCAGGACGATGGGCCGTAGTGTCAAGTCTGCTAGTATGGCCGATAGCCCAGAAACTATCTGCATATCGAACTTCTATATCTCTGTCCTCAAAGGCATTAATACAGCCAACATAGCCGGTTGCATAATAGCTGGCATCCTGCTCAGTGCATCAGCTACCACATTAGCTTTACCAGGGTGGTATTTAATCTCAACATCGTAATCTTTCACAAATTCTAACCACCGTCTTTGTCTCATGTTTAACTCTTTCTGGGTAAATATGTACTTCAGGCTCTTGTGATCAGAAAACACCTCACATGATTGTCCGTACAATTGGTGTCTCCATACTTTCAGCACAAACACAACTGCCGCTAACTTGAGGTCATGTGTAGGGTAGTTTTATTTATGGTTCTTCAATTGTCTAGATGCGTACGCCACTACTTTCCCTTCTTCCGTTAATACACACCCCAAGCCGACCTTGGACGCATCACAGTATACGCTGAATTTGCCGTCTTCAACTGGCAATACTAATAGAGGAGCAGCGATTAATTTCTGCTTAAGTGTTTGAAAACTCACCTCACAAGCTTCAGACCACTTGAACTTAACGTCCTTCCTCGTTAAGCTGGTCATAGGTTTCGCTATCACAGAAAATCCCTTGATAAACTTTCTGTAATAACCAGCTAACCCGATAAAACTCCGTACCTCACTGGCATTTCTCTGTCTCGGCCATTCTTTCACTACCAGAATCTTGGCTGGATCCACAGAAACTCCTTCTGCCGACACCACATGGGCTAGGAAGTTAATCAAGCTCAACCAGAATTCACACTTCGACAACTTGGCGTGCAATCAGTGTTGTTTCAGAGTCGATAGCACAATTGCCAAGTGTTCCTTGTGCTCGGCCTCACTTCTGGAGTAAACCAGGATGTCGTCGATGAAGACGATTACAAATTTATCCAAGAAATCTTGGAATATCCTGTTCATCAAGTCCATAAATGCCGCCGGGGCATTAGTCAACCCAAATGACATCACTAAAAACTCATAGTGTCTATACCGGGTCCTGAAGGCGGTCTTTGGAATATCCTCAGGACTGACCTTCAATTGATAATAACCGGAGCGTAAGTCAATCTTTTAGAATACCCGAGCTCCTTGCAGCTGGTCAAACAAATCATCAATCCTCGGCAACGGGTATTTATTCTTGACGGTCAACTTGTTCAGCTCCCGGTAATCAATGCACATACGTAGGGACCCATTCTTCTTCTTAATGAACAAGACGAGAGCGCCCCACGGAGAGAAACTAGGGTGCACAAAGCCCTTGTCCACCAATTCCTTTAGTTGAGCCTTCAGCTCCCTCAGCTCTATCGGCGCCATACGGTACGGATTCTTCGATACCGGTTCAGCACCAGGATATACATCAATTTTAAACTCAATCTCGTAGTCTAGTGGCAATCCTGGCAGGTCAGTCTAAGAAGACCTCCGGGAAGTTTCAAACTACCGGAATATTTTGAAGTTCCACCTCACCTTGCCTTTGAACATCTACTACGTGGGCAAGAAATCCGATGCATCTTGACCTCATCAGCTGCTGAGCTTTTAAGGAAGATATAACAGGCATACAATGTTTCTTTGGTATTGCATGATAGGAGAACTCTACCTTGTTCAGGCGCTTAAACGACACTAGTCCGGACCTGCAGTTGATGGTGGCGTAATGTCTAAACAACCAGTTCATCCCCAGAATCACATTGTATCCTCTCATACCGATAACGATAAGATTGGCATACAACTTTTGGTCTCCTACTGACACTATATCACCCCGTACAACCTGCTCAGAGTGCATAAACTCTCCGGACGATAGTATAATGTTGTAGGGCTGATCTGACGGCATACAACAAAACTTCTCTCTAACCATGAAGTCCATTGCCACAAACGAATGTGTGGGCCCCGGTGTCCCACAAGGTATAAGCAGGTGCATCACATATTGGAATTGTACCTGTAATTGCTGTGTGCTGGGCGGTATCATCCTCATCCTCTAACATTGCAAAAACTCTCGGTGCGGCTTGATTTGGTCTCGTATCAGGCATTGTGCAATCCCGGACGTGATGGCCCTCTTTGCTACATCGGAAACATTGGCCAGTGATGAGTCTGCATTCGCCCCTGTGAATTCTTCGGCATCGCGGGCATGCTGAAAATTGAGGAGCTCCCATTGGCCTCTTTCCCTTGTCTTGATAAGTGGTGGTCTCATTGGGCCTCTTAATGCCCTATTATGTTGTTGTTGAGGTTGCAAATTTTGACCTCTTTGTTGTTGTTGTTGCTGTTGAGGAATATTTCGAATAATCCCTCTGGATGAATCCCTCTGTCTCTGGAACTTCAAGGCCTCTAACTGATAAGTCTTGGCCACCACATTTGTGTACGGTGCCTCATCAAAATCCCCAGTTGTAATCCCGCGTAAAAGGTCCAGTTTCATCCCTTGAATGAACTGGTGTACCTTATTCTCATCGGTGTCCACCAGATGTGGTGCATAGCGGGATAAGGATTCGAACTTCTGAACATATTCGGCCACCGATCCATACTGTCGTAGCCGAGAGAACTCTATCATCTTTTCCTCCTTCGCACTTCTGTCAAAATACTTCTCATAGAATATTCGTTTGAATCCCTCCTAACTTAATGCCACTGTTGTTTCCTGGACAGTGTCCCATCAAAATCCTGCATTCTTGGTGAGCTGATACGTGGCACAGAGAACCTTCTTACTTTCTTCTACCTCTGTGCATCTAATTCTCTCTATCTACCAGACCCATTGCTCAGCGTGAGTTGGGTCAGTAGATAGCCCATCAAACGAAGGCGGTTGAAGTCGCCTGAATCTATCTCCACTGGTGTCACGTGGAGCATTTGCATGGTTGTTATTATTATTCCCGTTGTCTTCTCTGGCCATCATACGTTCTACCATGCGGGACCGTACTCCCACTAGCTCAGTTAATCGGTCTATGGCCCTGGCACTATTGCTTGCTTCATCCTGGTGTTCTCTCACCATTTCTAAGAAACCCTATAGACATAATAACTAAATTTAATAAACAGAACTTTTACGGGAACTTAAACACTTACAGTTGATGGAGCGATCTCACGTGGCGGGTTGTGTAGTCAGACATTTCTCCAGAACTGCTTTTAAAACCTGGCGACTCTGATACCATAACTGTGACGACCCCCGACCCGATCGGGGCCCGAGGAGCCATCACTCCGGGACATTCAAAATGGGGATTATTTTTTTTTTAACTTTAAAACTTTACACAGAGAGAAAACCTTCTCTGGATTTAAAAGCAAAACGGAAAAACAGTTAAAATCGGACTACAGAATGAACTGACAGAAGGAATCAAAATACTTGGAACGTTTAAATAAAAGGTTGGATGGACGACGGGCATGCAGAGAACCATGTGATAAGATACATGCAGCTAATTTAAAACTGGATTACACGGGTGATTGACAGAAGGAAATTAGGAAAAACAGTAAACAGAAATGGACGGTTGAAATAAAGAAGCAGAATAAAATAGGATAACAGAGAGAATGAAAATAACTGGAGGAGGGCATACTGAAAAAGGGTTATAGTGGATGGCATGAATAAACTGGGCGGAAGACGTAGACAGTAGACGAAGCAGAAAATGTAAGTAAACTGGGCGGGCGACATAAACTAGCGGTAGATGTGAATAAGACAAAAGTGAACAGTAAACAACAGCATATATAAATAAAATAGAAGCAACAGAAACGGTGGTAGAAATAAAGCAGATGACGTCAGGCGGAAGATTTGGATGACGTCAGGCGGAAGACGTAAATAAACTGGGCAGAAGATGTGGGCAGATGACGTCAAGCGGAAGATATGGATGATGTCAGGCGGAAGACGTAAATAAACTTGGCGGAAATGAACTGTTCACCGGTAGAAGTGAACTACAGACAGAAATCGACTGTTCACCGGTGGAAGTGAACTACAGACAGAAATGGACTGTTCACCGGTGGAAGTGAACTACAGATAGAAATGAACTTTAAAGGCAGCGGTTGATGTAATCGGAAGATGTGAGATGAATGACGTCAGGCGGTAGATGTAAATAAACCGGAGCGGTGGATGTGAATCCTATGCCAGTAGATGTAAATAAACCAAAGCGGTAAATGTGAATCCTAAGGCAGTAGATGTAAATAAATCGAAGCGGTAGAAGTGATTTTAAAAGCAGCGGTGGATGTGATCGGAAGATGTAGTTTTAAAGACAAAATTTGACAACTTTTAACAAGAAGACATACGAATAGGGAGCATAAAAACATATGGCATAAAAGTTTCAAATTCTAAAAAAAACGATTCAGAACATGATTTTCGGACATAACAGTAAACATGACAGGAGTTTAAGAAATAAAACTGCATGGATAACTCTAAAACCAGAGACCATCCATGCATAGACCAATAGAGAGAACTCAAGGCAGTTCCAGAATATTTCAAAATATATATATACAACTGTCAAAAACAGAGGTTTTAAACATCAATACAGATGTCATACATCGTTTTAAAATCTCAAAAGCAGTACAGAACTTGGCATGCATTTCTAAAATTCACCATAATAGAAGTTTTTAAAACATAACACAAAACTTTAAAACCTCATTCTCTTTGGTCAGGAATATGTCTAGCTACCACAACCAACCCCGAAGCTCGCGCCACCAGCCTTTTATTCGTCAGTCTGAGATACAAAGTCCTTATCCACGGGATCCGTACCTATATCAGGGAGTTCAACTATGAGCCTAAAGCTCAGTAAGAACATATAAAAATGCAGTGATGCATATGCTATGCATGAACTTTCAGAATACAACGATAGTACAGTACATTACGTTTCACTGGCAGAGGGGTATAAGTGGGGCTTATAGGAGAACAGGCGTGACAGAAGTGCACTATCAAGCACTTACAGAGATACGGTACAGAAATACAGAACAAAACACCAGTCTCCGTCCCACACTTAACCAATATATTACATTCAGATTTTATCTTTATTAGCTTCAAACCGTGTACAGAAAACATTTTGCATGAACTTTCGAGAAAGTCGTGTATGCATGGACATTTACAGTGCTTAAAATTAAAACAGCTGACAACAGAAATAGCACAATAGAACCTAAAGAGAAAAACAGACGACTCAAAATATAACTCCAACTTGTCTACCCGAAACCTCCCGACAGAAGTAAAAACCTAGAGTCTCCGTGATGTAGGGCCTTAAGGGCCGACCTACGGGTATGAACTTACCTGTTTGCTGTAGAGTTGATAGTCCTGAACGTCTCGGTGATGCACGAACCTATAACATGCACGTAAAGAAAATGAGCAAAGCTGCAAATGCTAACTAACAACTTGGTAGGACATGCTCCAAACTCCATTCAAACCTTTAGAAAACAAACCGACGTGTTTTCATACAATAACAGAGAGTTTTATCTAAAATATCTTAACCCTAACTTCAGCAAAACTCTCATTTTAACTTGTCCAAACTCGTTAACTTTAGCAGATGATTACCTTCACTGGAGAAAACAGGAGAATGGAAGTCTTTTGGAAGGTTGCAGTCGCCGGGAGGAGAGAAAACAGAGAGCAGTGGAAAGAAGCAGATGAGAAATGAGGGTTTCTCGTAGGAGGAAAGAGACGAAGAACATGGCTTCTTCAACAAGTTGCCAAGTGTCAAGCAACCATAGGCTATCCCTCACCAACCTTAATTCTTTCCCAACATACCTCTCCATGCATTTCTAACTATTGGTTTTTAACTAAATTACTATTTAGTCCCTCCAACTGGTTTTACGAATTACCCCCATTCAATGAATCCATCGGTAAACTCATAAAACATACATTGTATAAATATTCTCATTAATTCCATCTAATAACACAAGGAATATTTACATGGCGAAATTTTCGGGTGTTACACTGGAGACTGCGAGACAACGAGAGACCATGTGAGAAGGCGAGTCAGATCTGTGAACTGCGAAAAGATGAGACTCTGAGAGAACTGAGAAGTGAGAACTCGATCTTGATTCTCGATTGTTAAGTTAGCCAGTTAGGTCTCTTACTGCTTTGGTCTGGGTCGATTTCACCGGTTTTCGTCCTCAAAACTGAGAACCGAACCTGGATTTTCGATTTTGCATAAGACAGAACCGAATACTGTTCATACCTTGTTCAAAACCAACTAGAATCAGATCAAATAGCTCGGTTCTGGTCGGTTCTTGCTCACCCCTAGTTTGAATGTTCATTACAATGAAAAAAATGTTTTCATTGATTACTTACATTGAGAATTGTACGGAAGTTGTTAAGTGATCAAAAACTTTTATATATCATAGAGGTAAAAAATGTTGTGGGTTTGTCATTCTTTTAGAAGATATTGTTTATCTTGAATGTGTTTAGATACCTATCATGTACCAAGTTCTAATTGATTCGAGTACATATAATTAATTTTCATATTTATGTAGTGAAATCAAATGTGCACATTTGTATAACAATTAATGACTCGTAAACAAGATGAAAACTACAATCACTTAAGACCAACACGTACACTCAACTTAGAAAAGAAAGGACTAAGTGAAGTCTTCAAAGAAAAAGATTGATCGTAAGAACTTCATTTTTCAGTAATTTAATAAAAGGAAAAGTTCAATTTAGCCCCCAACGTATGGGGTCAATGGTCAATTGGCCCATAATGTTTATTTTTTTACCCAATCAGCCTCTATCATTTATGTTGTTTGCAATTCAAATCCTCCCATCAATTTTTCAGTTAAATTTGACAGATGCTTTTTTAAATTCCCAAACTACCCTCTCTCTCTCTAAATCATTTGAGAAAAATACCCAAATCCTCACCTCGTGGAGGCGTTGAAGCCTTAAAAAGAAAAATCCCCCCTCTCCTCCTTTAAGTCAGTAAATCGCCTGCGCTGCCTCGCTTCTCTTTCTCGTCTCTCTTTGCCACTGCCTCTCCAGCGCAAGGAAATTGCGTAATTAAATCCTTTTTCTGTGACACTGTAATTGTCTAGAAATTGAAACTTTAAGCACAATTTCTCCTCTATTTTCGCTGAAGGATTTCTGGACATCTAATATTGCAATAACGGAGTGGGGATAAGGCCAGAAATTTATAGAGTAAGTCGGGGATTTTGTACTCACAAATCCGAACCAGAAAACGTAGAGAAAATTAAACTTTTTCCCTATGTTTGAAATTGTGTTAATCATAGTTAAGTTGGATTACCTTTCGAGCAGTTCTGATGAGTAAACGACAAAAATTTTGTGTTGGAATTACTTCTCGGTGGTTGGAGAAAGCTTCTAGCTGGAGGTAAAAATCTGATTTTTAAATCTCTTTGTTTGTGTTGGATTGTTTGGTAAAGACTAAATAGTTGCGGATTTGAAGCTCGATTTCAAACTTGTAATCATCGGACTTCACGAGTTCGACGAGTCTGCTCTATTGCAGACGAGAGAGAGAGAGAGAGAGAGAGAGAGAGAGAGAGAGAGAGAGAGAGAGAGAGAAGAAGAAAAGAGTAGTTTGGGAATCTAAAAAAGCATCTGTCAAATTTAACCAAAAAATTGACGGGAGGGGTTGAATTGCAAACAACGTAAACGATAGAGGCTGATTGGAACGTTAGGGGCCAATTGACCATTGACCCCATACGTTGAGGACTAAATTGAACTTTTTCCTTTAATAAATATAATACCTAACAAATTGAAATGTCTAATTAAATATCATGAAAAAAATAGTATCTACTAATCCAAGAAATAGAAAGTGAATTTATGGCTTCACATTAAGTGCAACACAAAAATTTCGTTTTCTCAACGTTTAGGCGGCAAAGTTGTTGTAGCTTTGTTCTAAGAGCATCACCTATCTGTCTCACAGTTTCACCTCTATTAGGTGCAGGAATCTGTCAAAATTAGATTATTCATTATTAATAACGTTAAAACTATTTTAATCCTTAAAATTTGAGTTCTTTTTTTAACAAATCCTAAACTATGAATTTTAAAAAGTCAAATTTTAAACTATCCAAAACATAACAAAACAAATCCTATCGGACGGTCGATCCCCGTCCGTTCACTTTTTATGCCTGGGACAGACGTCCGTTCTTTAGAGAAAGAACGTTTGTTCTCTATTTACCTTGTTTTATAAATTAATATTAAAAAAATACTAAACGATATTGGATTTACTTCAAACTTTTACCGTATGTTTATCACATCATGTGAAGATAATCTAAAAATTTTTGTGATTTTTTAACTCTTGTACGATTTATTGTAATTTTAGTTAATTATTTTTTAAAACATAATCATAAACATCCTTCAATTATTTGCTAGTTAGTTCTCTGTTTCATCTTGTCCTCTTGTTATTATTACATTATTTTTTTTTTTGTTTCTTTCCTTTAACAGAACTCAGAGACATCACAACGTCAGACGAAACTGAACCCTCCATAAACACGACTTCTCCATTACACTTTTGTCTTACTATGCCACAAAATTGAGCTACAATGCTCGGACATCAGTCACATAACAAAATAGGGCAGAAGAGACATGCCCTCAGATCACTCGACTCCATCGTTCCCGGGCTGCATGCACATGCAGGCGTTTGTCGATGGGGGATACATCGCCCGATTGTCACGTGCACTTTGCGTGACTCATTAGTCATTGCCTGGTAGAAGACACCTAACGATGGGCATGTGCAATGCACGTGGTTCTTAGACATTGCCCAAAATACAAGACGACAAACCTTATACTTACTTCCACCGATAGCTAAACAACAACGTTTAAACCACACCTACCGATGACGTCAGCCGGATGATTTACTCATCCGATCAAAACAGCACTACTCACATCATCTGATTATTCATCTTTACTCACATCATCCGATCACAAAATGACAAAGTTTAAACTACTCCTGCTGATGACGTCAGCCGGATGATTTACTCATCCGATCAAAACAGCACTACTTACATCATCCGATCACAAAACGACAAAGTTTAAACAACTCCTGCCGATGACGTCAGCTGGATGATCTACTCATCCGATCAAAACAGCACTACTCACATCATCCGATAGTCTTTACCCTAAGGACAGGAAACCTTAACTTCTTAAACGACTCCTACTGTCAGAAAATATCCATCGGTGGGCAAATACCTTTAACATTTACCCATAGAGGACACCCAAATTTTCACACACTCTAATCATGACAATATAATCCTGCTCTGATTTAAACATAAACTCAATCTGAGTATACATGGCGGAAGACTTCATTAAAACAGACCATCACACATATGTATAAGTTTTCAAAATCATTCTCGAGCTCAGAAGCTAACAGGTAATATCTAAAAAAAATGACGCTCTTAAGAGAAACCTCATCCTACTTAGAAATTGTATCAGTCATATTCTAGTGTCTAATGACATGAGAAAACCCATCCTACTTTAACCTCAGTTTTCGTAATCCTTACTCACATCACATGAGCAGTAACCACGGTTCATAATCGCCTTTTCCAGCCACGCACTTTCACCCTGAGCACCATCTAGCAACCAGCCTTAGACTTCCTCATTGAATTTGGAATCTTCACCTGTTAATTCTTCACCTACATCATAAGGTTTAAACTATAAGCCTAATGCTTAGTAAGGAATGCAATGCTAACACATATGCATGAATGCACAGTTTAAAAAAACGCATGCTCATGAATCTTTTCTTGTTCTTGTTCATATACATGTTCATATTCATCATTCATATTCATCATTTATGTTCATCATTCATATTCATCATTTACATTGTATGGATTAAGAGAGGATTTGTGCCGGTAAAGGGGGTTCGACAGTGAAAGTGTACATAGTCCCTTGCGGGTCGTATTCTTGGTCCCTCTTTTGGACAGTGACATACGCCAAACCGCCCCCAACCCTCTCATAATCCATGTTGCATATGTTTCATATTCTTATCTTGTTCATGAGAGAAAACATGCACTTAAAACACTTTCGTATGCTTGAGAAATACTCGTGATGCATGAGCAGGGATACTCTTGGTTCATCATTCTACTGAACAGGTCATACATCTAACAAGAATCATTCTTTCAGTTCAAGTATCGTAACTAACAGACAAAAGCTCAGATAATCTTTAAACATAAAAAAAAAAGCTTCTAACTAGTACCCCTGTGATGTAGGGCCCTAATGGCCGGGCAATCCTACACATTCACTTACCTGGTTTCCTTAGCAAATGGAGCACTTCTCTACAATCTTCTTCACCTAGAACATTTCACATTACAGAGTTAAACAAAATCCTAAAAGTCCTAACCAATAGTTATCCTAAAATTTAACACATTTATACTTCTAGGTTCTCTAGTCAGCACTTCTAGGTTCTCTAGTCAGCACCTTGTGTGCGTGGATTCAGTTTCCAGATTCTAAATAATCATGTTCAACCTAGCAGCTGTACACAGTCGATTATCTTAATGTCCAGATTCGAATCGAAATGCCATTACTAAATGCGGACTAAAATGTCAATAAAATAACTCTGCCATTGAAGAATCCGAAACTACAGAGCTTAGCTGAAAAACAGAGCTCAAAATTGTTAACCGGCAACTACATTGACGAGTCTTACCTAGGGTGTGAATTCGTCGGGGTGGAGGCTGAAGACTCAATCGCCGAAAGGAGCTGTAGCTGGCTGAGAGAGAGAGCTCTGGAGAAGAGAGAAATCACCGCGAGTGAATGTGTCAGCTACAGTGAGGTTTTAGTGAGGTTTAAGGTTTCCATTTTCTATTTATACCAATTGCAATCCCTCAAAATTACAATTTTGCCACCCTACAATTAGAAGTCAAATAAGCCTTGGCATTAAATTCAAATCAAAGGACCAAAAAATAAAGGTGACAGTTAATTCAGTTAAGAAGATCACCTGGCCGGGATTGTCGGGTGTTACATCCACCCCTCCTTAAACAAAATTTTTACCTCGAAAATTGCTCAAACAAAGAGCTCTGGATACCTATCCAGCATATCCTGCTGCCGCTCCCAGGTAGCTTCTTCAATACCTTGATTCATCCACAAGACTTTTACCAGTGGGATCTTTTTGTTCCGCAGAGTCTTAGTTGCAGATTCCATAATCTTTACAGGTTTCTCTTCATACATTAGCGTCGGCTCGATATCAATTTCAGTTGGTTCAACAACATGTATCGGATCACGTATACATTTCCTTAACATTAACACATGAAAGACAATATGAACCTTTTCCAATGATGGAGGCAATTGCAGTTTGTAAGCTGTACCACCAATTCTTGCCAAGACAGGGAACGGTCCAATAAATCGTGGATTAAGCTTTCTGTAACGACCCTAATACTGTACCCGATTTTTCGTACTATTATTATTATTATTTTTTATTTTTATTTTTTTAAACTTTAACTATACTCTAGACGAAACCTAAACTGAAATCGAAATCGGAATTGAAATCGAGGTTCGTTAGGAAAATCGTTTAAAACGAATCTTGGAAAAATTTTAAATAACAAGTAAAACAAATATGTAAAACAGTTTAAAAACATTTAAAAACAATTAAGTTAAATCGAGGGACAAAAGGGGCAATCGCCCCTTACATGCAGGGGCGATTATTCGCCCAAAGGATAGGGCGAATAATCACCCTTCGACGATTGCAACAGGCGATTATTCGCCTGTTGCATATCGCCTGTGGCGATCAGTCGCCACCATTTGTGGCGACTAATCGCCACACTCCCTGGAAATTTTCCAAGGAGTGGCGATGCAATCGCCCCATGGCGATTCGTCGCCATCTCCTCCGCTTCCTTCCCCTTTTTCCTTTCTTCTCCTGCGTTCACATATATATACACACAACACACACCTCTCTTTTCTCTTCCCTACATCATACATTCACAATTCGCGTATCCTCCGAACACTCAAAACCCACATAATTCACTTATCCCTCGTTAACAACTCCAAACGCATTTTAAAACCAAGTACATTTTATGAAAATAAACTGCGTGGATATGTTTAAAAACCGAATATATCCTCCTATTTTAAAATCACTAAACAATTACAAAACGTTTAAAAACATTAAAAATGTAAACCTATCAACTACCAGAACAAAACACCCGATATAATGTCTATACCATTTTTCTATTCTATCCAAAATAACTTAAAACCCTCAAAATCTATACATACTGTCCTCACGGGTCAGGTAAGCATCGACTGCGCCAGCACACTACCACAGCCATCCTCCGTCAACTGGACTCAAGCCTCAGGAGGAGGAATCTCATCCTCACCTGTATCCTCGTAATCACCTACACCATACATATACACTATGAGATGAAATCCCAGTAAGCTCTACATAAATGCAATGCATGCTGTGCGCATGAGTTCGATAAATCATGCTTTATTTTCTTTACTATGCAATGCACGATAGGTGTCACCGAGATCCTATCCCTCTAACCGGAGAGAGCTCATCCAGCGGGCATACTACTCTTTCCAGCTAGAGGTGGGGGGTACACGCTTACAACACGTACAGCCGTGCCTGAGCCCCACCTCGCGTGACCGATAAATGATACGCCTTTCGGCCAATATGCCTTTCGACCGATATGTCTTTCGGCCAATATGCCTTTTGGCCGATATGCCTTTCGGCCAATGTTATGCTTTACATTATCTTTAAAACCCTGTGCGGAAGTTCATTTTCATGCTTTTCTTTAAGACACGTGATGCGTGAACAATTCATATCTTAAAGTAAACAAGCAATAATGTATACCATCAAAGACTGTAAAACATAATCTATAAAACAAATAAGCCTAGCTACCCAACCAAAGCAATATAAAACAAGTGCATCTCCAAAATTCCTCGACACAACATTCGACGTACGGTGTAGGCCAATCGGCCAGAGAAGAATCACGAGAACTTACCTCATGTCCAAAGCAGCTCAAGCTCCGTTCACGAGCGTTGTTTGTCTGAAGTAAAACACAACATCGACGCTAAAACTAATTTAAGCTATCGATCGTCTAAATTTACAAAAACTTAACTAAGGAATTTCCTAAAGTTCTAATCCAATTCATTGAGCTATTTATTCGAGTAGTTTACACTCGGCGCCTAAATTCCTAAATTACGAGTTTTTCCCTAAATCTAGGAATTTCACAAAATCTAACATTTGTCTTAAATCAGTTAGATTCGTCTAATAACGTCCCATACGTTCAATATATACTTAATCACGGCAAATCTATAAATTACGAACTCTAATTCGTATTTTTCGACGAAACCCTAACGGAAACCCTAACGTCAAAACAACTCGAATATTGAAAACTAATGCTCTAAAACCATATATTCATACCTAGGGTTGCGAGAGGAGGAGAAAACACGGAAGAAACGAATCGATCGGAGGAGAAACGGAGGTCGGAATCGTTGATGGCAGAGAGGAAATCGCAAGGGAGAAAAATCACAGAGCTCACTGGCGTGGAAATGGTGAAGGAAGAAGAGTTGTGATGTTTTAATTAAAAATTAACTTTGCAAATTACCATTTTGCCCTTCACACTTAATTCTATTTGTTTCATCCTTCGTTTCGTAAATTGATCAACAATTCGGCTTCTCCAAATCTCCTTATTTCTCCAATAGGTCCAACTTATTATTTAGGATTTATTAAAACCGTCTGTTCGCAAATCGGACCTCGTTTACTATTTTTTACTAAAACGTTATTTATATTACGAAAAGCTTAATTACTCGGAATATAGCGTTATTACTCCAAAAATTTCCGTAAATTCCTTAAAATTCCTATCATTCGTTAGGGTTCTAATGACGCTTCCTTTTCGTAAAACGAGCTTGATTTGATGTATTTACAAAAATGCCAATATACATTATAATATGAAATTCCGTACAGGCCGGATATTACATTCCACCCACCTTATTTAGAATTTTGTCCACAAAATTAAATCATACAAACAGCTCAGGATATCTAGTCATCATATCCTGCTGTCGCTCCCAAGTCGCTTCTTCCACCTCATGATTCCGCCATAGGACTTTAACTAGCGGAATTTCTTTGTTGCGCAAAACCTTGATGGAAGTCTCCAAAATACGTACCGGCCTCTCCTCATAGGTCAAGGTAGGCTGTACCTCGATGTTTGTCGCTTCCACAACATGTGATGGATCACGCAAACACTTCCGAAGCATGGACACGTGGAATACATCGTGGATACCCTCTATAGAAGCCGGAAGCTGTAGTCTATACGCCAACTTCCCGATCCTCCTCAGAATAGGAAAGGGTCCCACATAACGAGGGTTTAACTTACCCCTCCTTCCAAATCTCGCAACACCTTTGAACGAAGAAACTTTAAGATAAACTTTATCACCTTCTTCGAACTCTAGTTCTCTCCATCTAGTGTCAGCATAGCTCTTTTGTCTGCTCTGAGCTACCTCAATACGCTGTCGGATAATGGCAATCTTCTCTGCCGTCTGTTGTAGGATCTCAGGACTAACGATGCTGGCCTCGCCAACCTCTTCCCAATATACGGGGCCATGCCAATGGTAGCCTGGAAGCTGTTGTTATAGGAGAACTCGATCAGTGGCAAATACCTGCTCCATGATCCCTGAAACTCCAGCACGCATGCTCTAAGCATATCCTCCAAAATCTGATTCGTCCTCTCTGTCTGACCATCAGTTTGAGGATGAAATGCAGTGCTGAAATTAAGCTGAGTCCCCATAGCTTTGTGCAGACTCTTCCAGAACTTCGACGTGAACCTTGGATCTCTGTCTGAGACAATAGAAACTGGAACTCCGTGCAGTCTGACAATCTCCTGAACATAAAGCTCGACAAGCTGATCCATAGAAGATGCCATTCTCACAGATAAGAAGTGGGCCGACTTTGTCAATCGGTCCACAATAACTCATATGCCGTCATGGCCCTTCGTCGTCCTCGGGAGCCCCACAATGAAATCCATGGAGATCTGCTCCCACTTCCACTCCGGAATCGGCAGTGGCAATAACGTTCCGGCCGGTCTCTGGTGCTCTGCCTTCACCTGTTGACACACTAAACAGGTCTCAACATACTTGGCAACCTCCCTCTTCATGTTCGGCCACCAGAAGTGTTGTTTCAAATCCCGGTACAACTTGGTACTTCCCGGGTGCACAGAATATGCCGAAGAATGTGCCTCGGCCAATATATCCTTCTTCAGATCCTTATCGTTAGGCACGTACCACCTATGCCTGAACTTCAGAATACCATCCTCTGATAAATGGAAATCTGACGAGTCTCCCAATGTCATGCTCTATCGAAGCTCCTCACACTCTGTATCATTCTGCTGAGCCTCACGTATCCGATCTAGAATAGTCGGCCTGAGAGAAATGTTGGTGAGCATACTGGACAACTCTGCCACTATCTCAACGTCGAACCTCTCAATCTCAGACCGCAGCGTAACTGACATTGCTGCTAATGAAGGCTGACTCGCAGAAGGCACTCTACTCAAGGCATCAGCAACCTTGTTCGCCTTTCCTGGATGGTACTTGATATCAAAATCGTAGTCTTTGACGAACTCAAGCCACCTTCTCTGACGCATATTCAGCTCCTTCTGCGTAAATAAATACTTCAAGCTCTTGTGGTCGGAAAATATCTCGCACTGCTGCCCATACAGATAATGTCTCCATATCTTCAGTGCGAAGACCACAACTGCTAGCTCAAGGTCGTGTGTAGGGTAATTCTGTTCATACGGCTTCAACTGCCGAGAAGCATAGGCAATAACTGATACGAACCAAGATAGGTCCAAGCCCAATGTCAAGGACAATAATCCATCTAACAAAGGAAGCCCTAATGTGAATCAAGGTGCGACCAAGCTCAAGCCCAAAGACAAACATCAATGTCAAAATATTGTAGTTATTCATGGAGAATCATGTTTTACAGAGATCAACATCTTCAATTTAGCATTCCCTTACATTATGACATTCTTCAAGGTGAAGCATTGTAGCACCCGGTTTCAATTGCGATTTCATGGTAGAATTAAGAGAGAGTTATTGGCTAGGTTAACGGGTGGCTAAGCAAGGGCATTTATGTAAAAGGGCAATTTAAAAGTGGATAACGTATTTAAAGAAAGAGAGATTGGATTTAATGAACTGTAGCCGCCACCATTTCACATTTCTTTTCTCTTCCTCTTCGGGTTTTCAGCGAGTAGTAGAGCTCTCTTGGCGATTTTCTCGCTCGATTCTTCTTCAACCTAGGTAAGCTCTCTTAGTTTGTCTGTGAGTTTAACAACTAGATAGCTGAGGGAGTACAATGTGTGAAGTTTCGAGGAATACTGTGTGAGAGTCGAGCTCGGGTGTAGTGTTGAATCGGAAATGCACAATGAACTAAGCTTCCAAGCTAGTTTCCCTTGATTTCCCGAACAGATTAGAATGAGGTTTAGTAGAAATCTAATTGACATCCTTTCTATGACCTAGGTGAGCAGACTTCTGAAGTAGATTGAAACTGTGCATTTCCAGAGGAGCCAGGTAAGTAAAGTTTGTTTGTTTGCCTTCGGGCCTACATCACAAAACGTTAGGGTTGTGTTTACTTGGATGTGTCTGTGTGTGTGTGTGTTATGCATCATGTTTTAAAAGTATACGAAAATGAAATTTGAATGCATGTTGGCATGGTAAGGAATGAACATATTGAAACAGTGAATCAGCTTTACTGTTAAGGGAGCTAATCCAACCCTTAATGAGACAGTGGATATTTATACTTTGGGAGAGTTGATCCAACTCCCAATTTCACAGGAGGATCTGAACAGTGAATCAGCTTTACTGTTAAGGGAGCTAATCCAACCCTTAATGAGACAGTGGATATTTATACTTTGGGAGAGTTGATCCAACTCCCAATTTCACAGGGGGATCTGAACAGAAACAACGCATGAACAACTGAGAGGAGAAAGTAGAAATTGCACGTCTAGGAATTTATGTTCCAGCATTTCATTCTTTTCTTTACATCATTTCTTTGCTTACTTAGCATTAGGCTAATAGATGAGTTTTGTGATGTAGGTGAAGAAGTGACAGCAGGTGATTCTTCTGAGTTCATTGAGGGATAGACTGGTTGGGGGAGCACACTCATGCCACGAACCTAGTGAACTGATGAGGCGATTTAACTGATGTCTGTTTGGTAAGAAGGTTTAGTTGACAGTGATTAAAACTTAGAAATGCTAAGTTTCCGTAGCAGTAATGGTTTCAGTATTTTAAACACGTTTTGAGATTTTAAACACGATGATCTGTTGTGTTTTAAAGGTTATTTTTACTGGATTTGATTAATGTAGTGGGTTGAGCTGTTTCTGAATGGTCTTGGAAAGGTAAGCAAATTCTTTTCTGTAATCAGTGTTGTGTATGTTTTGTGAAGAGTCGTTGAGATGTACTCAATTTTCTACCGGTAAATGATGAGTTATGTTGTCTATCGGAAGATGTCTTCAGAAACGTCACCGGTAGATGTAGGTATAAATCTATCGGCTGATGTCTCAGTAAACTCATCGGTAGATGCCTGATGCGTGCCTCATCTCGTAGATGTAGGTATAAATCTATCGGCTGATGTCTCATAAACTCATCGGCAGATGCGTGCTGACGTCATCGGTAGATGTAGATTTAGTCCATCGGTTGATGTCTCAGTAAACCATCGGCAGATGTGTGCTGACGTCATCGGAAGATTTAGGAAGTAAATTGTCGGTTTAGGGCATCGGCAGATACAGTCTACCGAGAGATGTCCTTTGGTTTTTCATTCGGGTGACTCATCGGAAGAGTCTTCTATTTTTCCTGTTTTCTGCTTCTTCCCGTTGACTTTACACATCGCAGTGCGTTTGACTCTGCAACTTTTAAAGTGTTTTCACGGTCCAAACGTCTATTCTTTTGTCCGAATTATAGTTTTAGAAAGTTTCTTAATTATAGTTTTAGAAAGTTTCTTAATTATAGTTTTAGAAAGTTTCTTAATTATAGTTTTAGAAAGTTTCTTAATTATAGTTTTAGAAAGTTTCTTAATTATAGTTTTAGAAAGTTTCTTAATTATAGTTTTAGAAAGTTTCTTAATTATAGTTTTAGAAAGTTTCTTAATTATAGTTTTAGAAAGTTTCTTAATTATAGTTTTAGAAAGTTTCTTAATTATAGTTTTAGAAAGTTTCTTAATTATAGTTTTAGAAAGTTTCTTAATTATAGTTTTAGAAAGTTTCTTAATTATAGTTTTAGAAAGTTTCTTAATTATAGTTTTAGAAAGTTTCTTAATTATAGTTTTAGAAAGTTTCTTAATTATAGTTTTAGAAAGTTTCTTAATTATAGTTTTAGAAAGTTTCTTAATTATAGTTTTAGAAAGTTTCTTAATTATAGTTTTAGAAAGTTTCTTAATTATAGTTTTAGAAAGTTTCTTAATTATAGTTTTAGAAAGTTTCTTAATTATAGTTTTAGAAAGTTTCTTAATTATAGTTTTAGAAAGTTTCTTAATTATAGTTTTAGAAAGTTTCTTAATTATAGTTTTAGAAAGTTTCTTAATTATAGTTTTAGAAAGTTTCTTAATTATAGTTTTAGAAAGTTTCTTAATTATAGTTTTAGAAAGTTTCTTAATTATAGTTTTAGAAAGTTTCTTAATTATAGTTTTAGAAAGTTTCTTAATTATAGTTTTAGAAAGTTTCTTAATTATAGTTTTAGAAAGTTTCTTAATTATAGTTTTAGAAAGTTTCTTAATTATAGTTTTAGAAAGTTTCTTAATTATAGTTTTAGAAAGTTTCTTAATTATAGTTTTAGAAAGTTTCTTAATTATAGTTTTAGAAAGTTTCTTAATTATAGTTTTAGAAAGTTTCTTAATTATAGTTTTAGAAAGTTTCTTAATTATAGTTTTAGAAAGTTTCTTAATTATAGTTTTAGAAAGTTTCTTAATTATAGTTTTAGAAAGTTTCTTAATTATAGTTTTAGAAAGTTTCTTAATTATAGTTTTAGAAAGTTTCTTAATTATAGTTTTAGAAAGTTTCTTAATTATAGTTTTAGAAAGTTTCTTAATTATAGTTTTAGAAAGTTTCTTAATTATAGTTTTAGAAAGTTTCTTAATTATAGTTTTAGAAAGTTTCTTAATTATAGTTTTAGAAAGTTTCTTAATTATAGTTTTAGAAAGTTTCTTAATTATAGTTTTAGAAAGTTTCTTAATTATAGTTTTAGAAAGTTTCTTAATTATAGTTTTAGAAAGTTTCTTAATTATAGTTTTAGAAAGTTTCTTAATTATAGTTTTAGAAAGTTTCTTAATTATAGTTTTAGAAAGTTTCTTAATTATAGTTTTAGAAAGTTTCTTAATTATAGTTTTAGAAAGTTTCTTAATTATAGTTTTAGAAAGTTTCTTAATTATAGTTTTAGAAAGTTTCTTAATTATAGTTTTAAGTTATAGTTTTAGAAAGTTTTCCTAATCATAGATTTAAAAAGTTTCCTAAGTATTGTTTTAAAAAGTTTCTTAATTATCGTTTTAGTAATATTTCCTAATTACTTTTAGGATATTTTGTAGCCTATTTAAAGGCATAGGCACTTCAACATTAGACATAATATACATGATTTTGGATTACTCTTTGTGAGAATTTTCTCTTTTGTTCTTTATGAAGAACTAGATCTTCTTCAAGTCAAAACTTGAAAGATCAACTTGATAGCTTTGGTTCTAACCACAAGTTCGGTTACGGGTCAAGCTCCTTGTTTGATAACTTTGGTTCCGTCGGCAAGGTTCGATTGGGGTCAAGTTCCTTATACTTGATTTCACAGGCGTTCCTGAGTTTCTAATTCCGCGTTGTTGAAGGGTCTCGGGTTTCATATACCCGTGGTTCTCATCATTTGGTATCAGAGCTTTGGCTCCTAGATTCAAGTTTCTATCTTTATTGTTTTTTTTTTTCTTCTTCTTCTTCTAGAGTTTCTTTCTTTGAAAATTCAAAAAAAAAAAGAAAAAAATTGAAATTTGAAAAAAAAAAAAAATCTGAAAATTCAAAAAAAAAATTCGGAAATTCGAAAAAAAAAAAAAAAGTCATTGAATCAACGATTCTCTTTATTTGTCAAGTTTTCTTCTTTCAAAAAAAAAAAAAAATCTCCATATTTCGAGTATCAATATCTCGAGTATCAATTTCTTCTTCGTCATTATATGCATCATTATTTGCTTTTTGGTGTGATTATTCAATTTTTTTCTTTGATTGTCTCAATTTCCTTTTTTGAAAAGTTTCCTTTTGTGAAAAGTTTATTTTCTTGAAAAGTTTCCTTTCGTAAAATGTTTCCTTTCTTGGAAAGTTTCATTTTGTGAAAAGTTTCATTTCTTGAAAAGTTTCCTTTCGTAAAACGTTTCCTTTCTTGAAAAGTTTCCTTTCGTGAAAAGTTTCCTTTCGTAAAAGTTTCCTGTCTTGAAAAGTTTACTCTCTTAAAATCCTACATCCTATTCTAAATTATTTGATTCTAACCGATTTTGGAAATTAGAATTTTGAGTTAAAAAGATTGATCTTACTTGTTTTTGCTTGTTGAATTTTTTCTCTTGATTAGGTTTTTACATAAAGAGTTTAAAGAGAAAATTGAGAGGTAAAAGGCAAGAGGGTGAGACTATCATACAAAAGCCATTATTTGAGGGAAACACGAGTGGAGAGACATATAATCGAGTGTAAACACGTGAGGGAGTGAGTGAGTTCCGTTTACTTACTTTGTTTTGTTCACTAATAATTTTTATTTTTCTTTCTTGAAATTATGAGTAGTGATGAAAGACTTGCTATGAAGTACATGAGAGCTATACTAGATCAATTTAAGGCGTTAGACATGAGGTATGAAAGAAAAAAGTCTCCTTCTAATAGCTATGCACGGAAGAGCAAATCACCAATTGAGTATTACTATAAGGAATTCGACTACGAGGATGACAATTACAAAAGAGAGAGACATACTAGAACAAAACGAAGTGACAACTTTTTGATCGACTACTACAATGATTTGGTGGAACAAGAAGCAAAGAAACAAAAAGAGAAACAAGAGGCCGAGGAGGTAAGAACTTCAATGAGAAAGCTCGAACAACGCCGTGACAAATTTTTGGTTGAATACTACCAAGAGTTGATGGAACAAAAGGCAAAGAAACAAATATTGAAGAAACAAGAGGTTATACAAAAAGACGACGAGCCACCAACCAAAGAGCAACCGACTGAAGAGCCACCAACTGAAGATCCACCAACCGAAGAACCACCTACCAAAGAGCCCATAAAAGAGGAAGTTAGTTGTCTTCAACAAGATCCAATTTTTATGATATTTCAACAAGAGAAAGATAACTATTCGATGGAGGAAATTGTCCCAGAAATTTCAGAGATTCAAGAAGCAAAAGTGTTGTTGAACCATGAACCAAAAGACTATGAAGTTGAGGTACAAAAGGTGAAGGAAATTGATGAAGAAAGTGAGAACAATATTGTCATGTTGGCAAGGGAACAAGCACTTGTTACTTATTCCAAAGATTTTATTTTTTCTAACAATTTTATTCCTTTTTCTAGTGTGAATTTCTTTGTGTATGATCCAGGAGATTCGAGGACGAATCTCTTCGAAGGGAAAGGGAATGATACGAACCAAGATAGGTCCAAGCCCAATGTCAAGGACAATAATCCATCTAACAAAGGAGGCCCTAATGTGAATCAAGGTGCGACCAAGCTCAAGCCCAAAGACAAACATCAATGTCAAAATATTGTAGTTATTTATGGAGAATCATGTTTTACAGAGATCAACATCTTCAATTTAGCATTCCCTTACATTATGACATTCTTCAAGGTGAAGCATAAATGGAGGATCAAGCACACGTTGAAAGATTATTGGACTACTTCTCAAAGGTTTCTATAGTGGGTTGGATCGCGTAATTTTAGAAAGTTTCTTAAAGATAGTTTTAGAAAGTTTCTTAATTATAAATTTAGAAAGTTTCTTAATTATAGTTTTAGAAAGTTTTCCTAATCATAGATTTAAAAAGTTTTCCTAAGTATTGTTTTAAAAAGTTTCTTAATTATCGTTTTAGAAATATTTCCTAATTACTTTTAGGATATTTTGTAGCCTATTTAAAGGCATAGGCACTTCAACATTAGACATAATATACACGATTTTGAATTACTCTTTGTGAGAATTTTCTCTTTTGTTCTTTATGAAGAACTAGATCTTCTTCAAGTCAAAACTTGAAAGATCAACTTGATAGCTTTGGTTCTAACCACAAGTTCGGTTACGGGTCAAGCTCCTTGTTTGATAACTTTGGTTCCGTCGGCAAGGTTCGATTGGGGTCAAGTTCCTTATACTTGATTTCACAGGCGTTCCTAAGTTTCTAATTCCGCGTTGTTGAAGGGTTTCGGGTTTCATATACCCGTGATTCTCATCAATAACTCTCCCCTCCTGCATGAACACACAACCTAGTCCAACTCTTGACGCATCACAATAAATACTGAACTTGTCACCTTCAACAGGTAACGCCAGTAATGGAGCGGTGGTTAATCTCTGCTTTAACTCCACAAAACTATCATCACAAGCAGACGACCATATAAACCTCTCGTTCTTCCGAGTCAGTCGTGAAAGAGGAAGTGCGATCTTCGAGAATCCCTCAATAAACTTCCGGTAATAACCGGCTAACCCGAGAAATCCGCGCACCTCTCTTACGTTCTTCGGCTGTGGCCAATCTCTGACCGCCTGAATTTTACTCGGATCCACAGAAACCCCTTCCTCTGATATAATGTGGCCAAGAAAACTGACTCGATCCAGCCAGAACTCGCACTTAGAGAACTTTGGATACAACTGGTGCTGGCATAAAATCCTCAAAACTATTCTCAAGTGCTCCTCGTGTTCTTCCTTCGTCTTAGAATAGACCAGAATGTCATCGATGAAAACCACAACGAACTTGTCCAAATATTCCTTGAAGACACGGTTCATCAAATCCATAAACGCTACAGGGGCATTAGTAAGTCCAAAAGACATGACAAGGAACTCATAATGCCCATACCTCGTTCGAAATGCCGTCTTCGGTATGTCATCCTTCCGGACCTTCAGCTGATTGTAACCCGAGCATAGATCAATCCTCGAAAATACTCGGGCACCTTGCAGCTGATCAAATAAATCATCAATCCGGGGCAGTGGATACTTATTCTTCACTGTAAGTTTATTCAGCTCTCTGTAATCGATGCACATCCTGAGGGTCCCGTCTTTCTTCTTAACAAACAGAACGGGAGCACCCCAGGGTGAAACACTGGGTCGAATAAAACCCTTCTCTAACGAAGACGGCATTCCGAACGAGGTATGGACATTATTTGTATGGTCAATAGTGTGAGGTGTTTTCTGACCATAAACACCTCACACTGTTGATCATACAAATAATGTCTCCAAATCTTCAAAGCAAAAACAACCGCGGCTAACTCCAGATCATGAGTGGGGTAATTCTGCTCATAACTCTTCAGCTGTCTAGAGGCATACGCCACAACCTTGCCTTCTTGCATCAAAACACACCCCAGACCAACTTTGGATGCATCACAGTAAACACTAAACTTCCTTTCTTTGGTTGGGAGAGTCAATAGTGGGGTTGTCGTTAACTTCAGCTTAAGTGTCTAGAAGCTATCTTCACAAGTTTCTGTCCAAGAGTATTTGGTGTCCTTCTTTGTTAAATTAGTTAGAGGCTTAGCTATCATAGATAATCCCTTAATGAACTTTCTATAATAACCTGCCAGACCAAGGAAACTACGGACTTCACTGACATTCCTTGGCTGTGGCCAGTCCTTAACAGCCTGAAACTTGGTTGGGTCTACTGATATGCCCTCAGCAGAAATGACGTGGCCTAAGAAAATGACCTTATTCAACCAGAACTCACATTTGGACAACTTGGCATAGAGTTGCTGCTGTCTTAATGTCGTCAAAACCACTCTTAAATGCTCTGCATGGTCAATTTCAGTCCGTGCGTAAATTAAGATATCGTCTATGAACACAATTACAAACTTGTCCAATTACTCTCGGAACACCCGATTCATCAAATCCATAAAAGCTGCAGGCGCATTTGTCAATCCAAACGACATTACAAGGAATTCATAGTTTCCATAGCGGGTTCTGAAGGCTGTCTTTGGTATATCTCCCTCTTTAACCTTCAGTTGATAATAACCCAAACGTAAGTCAATCTTTGAAAACACCTTAGCTTCTTGTAGTTGGTCAAACAGATCATCAATTCGGGGTAAAGGGTATTTATTCTTAATTGTCAACTTGTTTAGCTCTCTGTAGTCTATGCACATTCTAAGAGAACCATCTTTCTTCTTAACGAATAAAACAGGTGCACCCCAGGGAGAACTTCTAGGGCGTATAAATCCCTTGTCTACTAATTCTTGTAGTTGGACTTTTAATTCTTTCAACTCAACAGGTGCCATGCGGTAGGGGTTCTTAGACACAGGTAATGCCTCGGGGTATGTATCAATTACAAACTCAATTTCTCTATCTGGTGGCAATCCGGGCAAGTCATCCAGGAATGCTTCTGGAAACTCTCGGACTATAGGAATATCTTGCAGTTCTATCCTACTTTTCACCCGATCATCAATTACACTAGCTAGAAAACTCTCGCAACCCTCTTTCAACAACCGCTGGGAATCTAGTGAGGATACAATCGACATTTTACTTATCTTGGGAATAGCTTGGAAGAAATACCGATCGGAATTCGGGGGTCGGAACTCAACTAATCCAGACCTACAACTTATCGTGGCATGATGTCTGAATAACCAATCCATTCCTAGTATAACTTCATACCCCTTCATGTCAATTACGATCAATTCTACATACAACTTCTTATCTCCTAGGGTCACAATATCACCTTTTACTACCTGTTCTGAATGTAAAGACTTTCTTGATGGTAACATAACGCTAAATGAGCTCTCAGCTGGCAAGGGTTCTAAATTATGCTTACGTACAAACAAGGTTGCCACAAAAGAGTGAGTGACTCCCGTATCTATAAGTGTGTAAGCAGAAATACCATAGATCGTAGTCGTACCTCTCATCTTCCATCAAGACATAGACTCTAGGGGCCACCCTTGCTCTATTCGGGTCCGGCGGCATGGGGCAGTCCCTGACAATGTGTCCAACCTTATCACATCTATAGCAGCGGCCAGAATGTAACTTGCATTCTCCGAGGTGATTCTTCTTACAGGTGGGGCATAGGGGAGCCAGTGGTCGTTTCCCCTTTTCCTGGTCATCGTTCTGATTGAAAGGTCTCTTAACACCTTTCTGTTGTTGCTGAGGCCCCCTATTCTGCTGTGGCTGCCAACCCTTGTTCTATCGTGGTGGTGGTTGAGCCTCTCTGGTAAACTTCTTCGACTGGTCACGTTGTTCTTGTAATGTTACTTCAACCTCTTCCAATTCTAAGGCCTAAGCTGCCACCTCAGAAAACGACACATTGGGAATTCCCGCAGTCTTTACTCCTCTATACAAGCTTGGTTTTAGTCCATGAACAAATTGGTGGATCTTGTCTTCCTCATCTTCTATCATACTGGGTGCAAACCGAGATAACGCCTCAAACTTACATATATAATCGGCCACAGAACTGGTTTGACGCAGCTGCATAAATTCCATCTTCTTGCTAGTCCGAACAGCTCGGCTGAAGTACTTGTCGTAGAAGGCAGTCTTAAACATTTCCCAAGTCATAGCTCCTGTATTCACGGTGCTCTGGATTGAGTCCCACCAATGCCTCGCATCCAGTTCCAAGTGGAAGACAGCACACGTGACCTTATCCCCTTCATCCACCTTTGCATACTTGAACATGTCCTCCATCTTCCAGACTCATTCCTCAGCATAAACAGAATCCGAAACTTGACCATTAAACGTCGGAGGTCGAAGTCAATGGAAACACTCGTCACCATGATCTCGAGCTGCATTAGTGCTAGAATTTCCTTGTTCCTCCCTAGTGGCTACAAGTTGCTCGATTTGTCAGGATTGGCGAATGACCAACTCTGTTAGTTGGGCGATAGTATTGCTATCCACATTGTCATCTTTCTGTTGGCCTCTTACCATCTTGAGATTCCTAAACAATTAGTCATAAACACATCTTAACTTAAGGACATTACTAAAATCATAAACACTTACAGTTGTTGGAGTGTGCTCATGTGACGGTCTGTGCTGGAAGGCAATCTACAGAATCGATTTTAGAACCCGATTTTGCTTTGATACCATAATTGTAACAACCCCAGCGGGGTCGTGACATAATCATAAACATCCTTCGATTATTTGCTAGTTAGTTCTCTGTTTCATCTTGTCCTCTTGTTATTATTACATTATTTTTTTTTGTTTCTTTCCTTAAACAGAACTCAGAGACATCACAACGTCAGACGAAACTGAACCCTCCATAAACACGACTTCTCCATTACACTTTTGTCTTACTATGTCACAGAATTGAGCGACAATGCTCGGACATCAGTCACATAACAAAATCGGGCAGAAGAGACATGCCCTTAGATCACTCGACTCCATCGTTCCCGGGCTGCATGGACATGCAGGCGTTTGTCGATGCGGGATACATCACTTAATTGTCACGTGCACTTCGCGTGACTCATTAGTCATCGCCTGGTAGAAGACACCTACCGATGGGCATGTGCAATGCACGTGGTTCTTAGACATTCCCCAAAACACAAGACGACAAACCTTATACTTACTTCCACCGATAGCTAAACGACAACGTTTAAACCATATCTACCGATGACGTCAGCCGGATGATTTACTCATCCGATCAAAACAGCACTACTCACATCATCTGATTACTCATCTTTACTCACATCATCTGATCACAAAACGACAAAGTTTAAACTACTCCTGCTGATGACGTCAGCCGGATGATTTACTCATCCGATCAAAACAGCACTACTTACATCATCCGATTACTCATCTTTACTCACATCATCCGATCACAAAACGACAAAGTTTAAACTACTCCTGCCGATGACGTCAGTTGGATGATTTACTCATCCGATCAAAACAGCACTACTCACATCATCCGATAGTCTTTACCCTAAGGACAGGAAACCTTAACTTCTTAAACGACTCCTATTGTCAGAAAACATCCATCGGTGGGCAAACACCTTTAACATTTACCCATAGAGGACACCCAAATTTTCACACACTCTAATCATGACAATATAATCCTGCTCTTATTTAAACATAAACTCAATCTGAGTATACATGGCGGAAGACTTCATTAAAACAGACCATCACACATATGTATAAGTTCTCAAAATCATTCTCGAGCTCAGAAGCTAACAGGTAATATCTAAAAAAAATGACGCTCTTAAGAGAAACCCCATCCTACTTAGAAATTGTATCAATCATATTCTAGTGTCTAATGACATGAGAAAACTCATCATACTTTAACCTCAGTTTTTGTAATCCTTACTGACATCACATGAGCAGTAACCACGGTTCATAATCGCCTTATCCAGCCACGCACTGTCACCCTGAGCACCATCCAGCAACCAGCCTTAGACTTCCTCATTGAATTTGGAATCCTCACCTGTTAATTCTTCACCTACATTATAAGGTTTAAACTATAAGCCTAATGCTTAGTAAGGAATGCAATGCTAACACATATGCATGAATGTACAGTTTAAAAAAACGCATGCTCATGAATCTTTTCTTGTTCTTGTTCATATACATGTTCATATTCATTATTCATATTCATCATTTATGTTCATCATTCATATTCATCATTTACATTGTATGGATTAAGAGAGAATTTGTGCCGGTAAAGGGGGTTCGACAGTGAAAATGTACATAGTCCCTTACGGGTCGTATTCTTGGTCCCTCTTTTGGACAGTGACATACGCCAAACCGCCCCCAACCCTCTCATAATTCATGTTGCATAGGTTTCATATTCTTATCTTGTTCATGAGAGAAAACATGCACTTAAAACACTTTCGTATGCTTGAGAAATACTCGTGATGCATGAGCAGGGATACTCTTGGTTCATCATTCTACTGAACAGGTCATACATCTAACAATAATCATTCTTTCAGTTCAAGTATCGTAACTAATAGACAAAAGCTCAGATAATCTTTAAACATAAAAAAAAAAAGCTTCTATCTAGTACCCCTGTGATGTAGGGCCCTAATGGCTGGGCAATCCTACACATTCACTTATCTGGTTTCCTTAGCAAATGAAGCACTTCTCTGCAATCTTCTTCACCTAGAACATTTCACATTACAGAGTTAAACAAAATCCTAAAAGTCCTAACCAATAGTTATCCTAAAATTTAACACATTTGTACTTCTAGGTTCTCTAGTCAGCACCTTGTGTGCGTGGATTAAGTTTCCAGATTCTAAATAATCAAATTCAACCTAGCAGCTGTACACAGTCGATTATCTTAATGTCCAGGTTCGAATTGGAATGCCATTATTAAATGCGGACTAAAATGTCACTAAAATAACTCTGCCATTGAAGAATCCGAAACTACAGAGCTTAGCTAAAAAACAGAGCTCAAAATTGTTAACTAGCAACTACATTGACGAGTCTTACCTAGGGTGTGAATTCGTCGGGGTGGAGGCTGAAGACTCAATCACCGAAAGGAGCTGTAGCTGGCTGAAAGAGAGCTCTAGAGAAGAAAGAAATCGCCAAGAGTGAATGTGTCGGCTACATTGAGGTTTAAGGTTTCCATTTTCTATTTATACCAATTGCAATCCCTCAAAATTACAATTCTGCCACCACACAATTAGAAGTCAAATAAGCCTTGGCATTAAATTCAAATCAAAGGACCAAAAAATAAAGGTGACAGTTAATTCGGTTAAGAAGATCACCTGGCCGGGATTGTCGGGTGTTACATTCTGGTTGAACGATGGCCGAGGATGACGGAACTGCCGTTGAACGGCGGCATTGGCTTGAAGGGAGCTCAGATTCGAAAGTGAAGAAGAGTTCTGTTTCTCCAGATGAAAGTCATAGCTTTGAAGGAGACTATGGACTTCGCCGAGAGTTGGTTGATCGGATCGGCTCGTGATAGAGATCACAAACAGATTGTAGTCACTACCCAGACCACTAAGGAGGTAGATTAGGTGATCACGGTAGGAAACTGGCTCTCCGATGGCTGTAAGGTATTGCATATTTTTGTAATCTTCTGTATATATGCTGTGGCCGAGAGTCCATCATTTGATAAACTGTGTAATTGACTGCGTAATTCTGGCCAAGGAAGTGGAGGAAAATTTTTGGCCGAGAGCTATCCACATTTCATGTGCAGTGTTAAGGCTCATGATTTGGGGAAGAATTTCTTCGGAGAGAGAGGAGAAAATCCAGCTCATGATGAGCCTGTTATAACGCTGCCAAGTTGAAAAATCTGGATTCAATTGAGATTCAAGAAATTGAGGAGGAGCAGGAAAAGTGCCATCAAGGATGTTGTCAATCCTGTTTGCAATGACAACGTTGAGGAGCTGAGCTTTCCAGACGAGAAAATTTGTGGAATCCAGTTTAATTGTTATAGTTTGGTTCATGGAAGGAAAAGGAGGAAGAGAGGCAGCAATGGGAGAATTTTGAACTGTGGAGCTTGAAGACGTCATGGCTCTGATACCAAGTTAGAATTCTGAGAATGAGGGAAGAGAAGAAAGAAAGTGAGAATAGAGAGTGAAACAAGAGAGAGATTTGTCTCTGCTGTATTTGATAACTTGAATAATAATATTACAGTGTAAATGTCCTGTATATGTACTAACATCAAACAAAGGCTGAATAAGTAAAATGAACCATAAGTAGAAAACGATTATAACAACGCTATATGTTAACAACCATAATATCAAGTCTTGCAAAGTGGGTTCTCACGATTTCAGCCAAAGAAGCAACGCTGGAAGGATCAGCAACATGAAGCTGATGAAAGAAGAGACTATCAGAGATCCCATCCTGTTGTAGCAGCTCAAGAGCCTTACAGCCCCTCTCTTCGTCTCTCGCAGTTAGAACTACAATTACCCTCGTTCCTGCCAATTGTTGCATATTTCGAAGCCGATGCCTTTGTTTCCTCCTGTAACAACTGCGTACCTGCCACAAAGACAGAGATGATTGGATAATAAGGTAGATTGTAGCATAAAACAATGGTACCTCTTGGTAGTTGATGCATCTGCCATCCAGAGCTCCTGAAGAAACCAAATTAGCGTGTATAATTTTCCTTCGACCAAGTACTTCAACAAATTCCTCCTAGATGTGAATCACCTAGATACAAGCATCGCGATGTTCTTTTGCTTTATCAAACAAGTTCTGCTGAATAGTATATAGCATTTCTTTATCTTGCTCAACCAAACTGCTTTGTGGTATATCTTTCTTAGTAGAGACAGATGGATTAAAGATAGAAAAAAAGAAAATTCTAAGATGGGTACAAAGTATTAACAAAAATCCCAGCTTAATTATTGACCTGATGATTTGCCAAATCTTTGAGCCCAATTTCAATTCTTAGTGGAACATCTTTCATTTCCCAATGTCAATACTTCTAGCCAGGAGAGTAATTATCCCTGAAGTCTGCCTCAGATAAAATTTCTACCGAGGCGGAACAAGCATCAAAGATTCCTCGAGTGTTTGCATCCTTGTAAGGGACAAACAAGAATAACTATAACTTGAACTGATGCAACTTTAGGAGGCAGAACCAATCCTTTATCATCTCCATGAACCATCACCATCACACCTATCTATAAAATTTTAGCAAAACTCAGAGAGAAATATGGAAAAAATTCAAATACCATAAGATGAATATTTTCATGCCGTTTATCTCATGAAAATGTACATAACAACTTAACTGAAGAACAAATTTATGTTTCTGAAACTTTACCGTGCGGGTGCTATAGGCCCATGAGTTTTGCCAGACCATACTCTTCTCCCCTTTCTCATTTTCAAAATGTTTATTGCAAACATTTTTGCGAAATTCTAACCAAAGCAATGTGAATTTATGGAGCGATCGCAGTGAAGAGAATGCGATCGTTGACGTAAGCAGAGACACATGTCTTTGTTGAAAAGGTTTATGGATTGTATTGCATTTATTAAATTAGAACAAATTACCAACATCTTCTCTTATTAAGTATTGATGGATGTATACGTCTATGCAATAGTATACCTGGAGTCTATACATTACTCAATTTTCACAAGAGATTTTTAAATTATACGGTAGATGATTATTCTTTTCATGTATCACAGTATAATAGAATGTTTTAGGGATATTATCGATTTGAACCCTGTACTATATATTTTTTTTCAATTCGGCCCCTGTACTTTGATTTTGTTATCAGTTTTGACATTCTACAACCAATTTCATTAAACCCTCATTTAAAAAATTATCAAACAATCTTGGAATCAGTTGAAATTTTTACCACATGTTCACTATTTAATGAGAAGATAATTTGAAAATTTTCGTAATTTTTTAACACATGTACGATTTATTGTAATTTTATTTTAGTATTTTATAAAAAATATTATAATAAATCATACAAATTTTAGAAAATCACGAAAATTTTTCTATTATCTACCCATGATAGATTGAACATGTGAAAAATGTTTTAAATAAATCGAATATCGTTTGGTAGTTTTTTAAAAATTAATTTATAAAGTAAACAAGAAATTGAGATTAATTTAAAAAAATACCAAACGATATTTGGTTTATTTGAAAAACTTTTCACATGTTCAAGCTATCATGGGTAGATAATAGAAATTTTTCGTGATTTTGTAAAATTTGTATGATTTATTATAATATTTTTATAAAATATTAAAATAAAATTACAATAAATCTTACATGCGTTAAAAAATCACGAAATTTTCTAGATTATCTTCTCATTAAGTATTGAACATGTGGTAAAAATTGCAACTGAATCCAAGATTGTTTGGTAATTTTTTAAATAAGGATTTAATGAAATTGTTGATAGAAGGTCAAAGTGATAACAGAATCAAAGTACAGGGTTCGGTTTGTCGATTTTTTTAGTACATGGGCCGACTTGAAAAAAAGTGTATAGTACATGGTTAAAATCGATAATTACCTAATGTTTTAACACTTATACTACTCATTTTTATAAAATATTTTATACTTGACATGTTCATGCATTTTTCTTAACTTTAACATTGAATATAAAATTGTATCTCTACTGAGTTTAGTAAACTCATCTCAATAACTACTTCTTACAGGTTTTAGTTAGTGAAATCTTCAGCAGTTGATGCAGGAGTAGTCTCCACTTTTATTTTTCATTGCGTTATTACATTTCAAATTTTTATTTTACTAAGGTTAAATTATTGTTAGCTTAATCGCTCTAATTAGACTTTAGATGTCATTGTTGAAACTTCGGGTCGTTTTCCATTCCATACTGGGGTCCAAGTGAATCGTGATACACACACTTGTGTGTAAGTGTAAAAATTTCCTATTAAAGGTTAGACCAAAATTCGACTTACCGCATAAGCGGTAGTAATAAAATATAGAAATAAACTAATTAATTTTAATAAAAAAATATTATGGTAAGAAAAGTAATTAATTAGATTATTTGTATTCAAATTATATAAAATTTAAAAACATAATTTTGAATCTTCGTAAACCTAGCCCTAGTAGAAGAAGCTTTCAGATTTTGACCGTCTTGGAGAGGAGCTCCTTCCTCAAATCAGCAACATCAATATCTCCGAAGTGATTCTCTGGCATCCAGTTTCCGGTTTTTGGATCTTTCATCCAAAACACGTCGTTCATAGCCCCACCATTGATTCTCACTCTTGCTGTTGTTTCCTCGCCCATCATGGTCTTTACTTTCATCACCGGTGCTGCTTGCTGTGCCTTCGCATGATCTCCGGCCACGCTGCACAGTCGCCTGTAGCAACACAGACATTGGAGCTTGTCATGTATGTAAAAAAAAAAACCTCTCTCTCTCCCTCTCCCTCTCCCTCCAATCTCGATACAATAGAAAAGATAAATAACCATCTTTCAAGAATTGAAAAAATGCTGATGTAACTTCAGTTTCGTACCTTAGAATGACCATGCTGTTCTTGCTAATCATATCAATGATTCGTTTTTGAAGAAAAAGATGATAATGGAATATGGAAAGCAGAGAGAGAGAGAGAGAGTTTAGATTTGCAGGGGATGAGATGATGAAGGGAGAACTCATATATAGAGTTTGAAAAAAGGGTGAGTATGGTGCAATCATAATTCAAGAAGGAAAAGGATCTTTCTCATATTTGAGTCCGGATAAAATTTACTATTTTTTTTAATTAGGTGTGATCCTAATCAAGTTTAAATCAGGATTACCATCTTTGTTTGCAGATTCTTATTCTCCTCCTTTATTTAATGAGTAATGCTAGCTTCTTGGAGATTTGAAAACTTTAGACAAATCGCACATGTCCAAATGAAGCAATAAAATATATAAATAGAACATCGATCCTACTACGAGAACAATTTATTAATATATGTCTAAGTAAACACGATAAATAAATATGAAATAAGTGAAATTGTTAGAAAAACGGATTAGCACAGCTAATACCTAATGTCTATTAAGCGTCCATGATGAACCCGACTATTGATATGATATTTAATCGAGATTTAAACTTATACCATGCAGATTTTCAAATAATCTCAACTAATATTATCCGGGATAATAGTTATTCGAATCAGATAAATAATCTGTTTAAAATTTATTTAAAAATTTCGTATAGATTATCATCTATCTCTATCTATTCAATTTGAAATTTATTAAACAGAGACCGTCACAATTCATTTTAATGAGACAATTAGAAAAGTATTTGCACATAAGACCATCTCATTTTTTTTTTCTTTTTCCATACTTTGTTTGCTTTTGGACTTGGACAATCCATCGGATAATCAAGTAGTTTCCATCACCGCGATCCTTTGGTGAAAGGCGTTTCTCTCAAAAAGTGTTTTCCTAGTACAACTTTGAGAAATAGATCTCAATTAATTGAAAGATTCATGTATAAACATTGTATGAAAATTTGCTAGTGTAGTTTCATAACGTGATAAAAAAACATGTTACTTAAAACTCAACCAGCTAACATATTCCTAATCAATAAAGATTCATGATATCGCTCGACCAAATATGTAATAGTCAATATAAGAATATCAAAAATCAAACTAAATTGTCAAAGCTAACCAAAGTAATAAGTCTTCCATAAAAATTATAGCACAAATTTGATCTAAAGCGAACCTAATTACAGACTTCATTCTCCAAACAATCTACTAGGCAACCCACGAGCCCAAAATGACTCAACAGATTGAAAACTATCTTAACATTATACTATCTCTCTTTTTGAACAGTCTACTCCCTTTTCTATGTTATTCTCAACAGAACCCATCGATAAATTCACTTTTTAATACTAATCTCATCCACATTCACTAATCTCATGGCCAAATCAGTCTCTTACTCGACTGAACCTAACAGAAAGCAAGCTATACATTTTTTTGCCATATTTTGTTTCTTTTGTAGTTTGACTCACAAAGATAAGACATGTCGAAGCCAGCTCAGAAAAGTCGAGCGATTACCTGGATCAAATGCTGACGTCAAGCAAGCCGAGCAATGTTATGAGAAGGGCCTCCAAACGGGATTACGTAGCTGGGCCGCAAAGGGAAGACGCAGTCGGAGAATCCGACACCGACAGCCCAAGCCCGAGCCAGCTAAGAAGACGGATGACGTGGCAAACCGTCAGGAAAAGCTCCATTATAACGTGCTGCTTCAAGGGACGAAGTGTGAAATGATTGTCTGTTCTCTATTTAGATTCCTTTATCGTTTTCTTTCCTTAGTATTTCTCTTTCATCTCTCTTCTGTAAATGCTTGTGAGAATTCCGACGAATATTATCTATCAAATATTAGCATTCTCACAACAGTGGTATCAGAGCTTTAACGATCAACAATGGCGGAGACCTGAGCAAAATCTAACGACGAAACACTGAAAAAACTTTCAGGCGGATACCAGGACTTACAGAAGGCAGTCACGGAGGTGGAGCAAGGCATTCGCGAACTCGTGTCCAACACGATGCTTTGCTGTCGGATTTGACCGTAAAACATGATGCGGTGATGTCTATGCTCACCAACCTTGCTCGAAGCATTCCGGAGATGGGACAGCGATCATCAGCAGCTACCGATGCGAAGCAGAAACAACCAATGATGGGGGACCCATCTGTTCCTTCCTCCAGCACTCCTGTACCTCCCGACCCATACATGTCTACATTGCCCAATGAGTCTCTTCCTTCCCAAAAACAACACCCCTGGAGCCCGTGGCCGACTCCACCGGCCAGATTACCTCTCTACCCCCAGCTCCAGCTGCTCCCCCACGTCTTGATCAGCAAAACATGAGATTTCCAAAACTGGAATTACCGTATTTCAATGGGGACAACCCTCACGAATGGATTCAGAAAGCGAATCGTTATTTTGATTTACATCACGTTCCAGACAATCAAAAACTGGAAATGGCCAAGTTTTTCCTGCGTGACAAAGCGGATGTGTGGTATCAAGGTTGGGTGGTGACGAGACCTGGAGCTATCTGGGGACAGTTTACAGTGGCTCTGTGCAATCGCTTTTCGACTAACCCCGGCGAGGATATATTGGAGACGCTCAGTAAGGTGACTCAAACTGGCACAGTCACGGAATACTTGGAGAAATTTGAGGAGCTGAAAGCCCAGGCCCAACCACGCTTACCGGAAATGCTTGAAACTTTCTGGATCGCTGGATTCACCAGTGGTCTGAGAGATGAAATTCAAGCAATGGCCAGAATCACACGGCCGACAACATTGGAACAGGCGATAGAGGCCGCCACACTTCAGGAAACCGCCCTCGGCGTACTGAGCAAAGGATGGCGACCCGTACGACAAACCCCTCAACCTAAGTGGGTCAAGCCACCGAAAGCGATACATGTAAATGCTCAGCCCAACGACACCGGAAAAACGACAGAACCATATCAAATACAGAAGATTCCACAAGCTGATTTACAATTTAAAAACCGAATGGGGCTCTGTTTCAAATGCGATGAGAAATACTTCGTGGGCCACGTCTGCAAGAATCGATTACTCAATGTTCTCATTGTTGAGTCTGGTGAGGGCGACAATAAAGCACCTATCCATGAAGAAGAATCAGCCCCCGACCAAGAGTCTATTCCTCCTAAAGTTTCCCTGCATGCTCTCACCGGCCAAACCAACAATTCCGCCGTTAGAATAACGGGTTGTTTAGGTCAACAGACTATTTACATTCTCATGGATAGTAGCAGTACCAACAGTTTCCTCGAGGAGGGTTTAGCAGCCCATTTTCGACTGCCGCTGCTCATCGGAAAATCCTGCTCAGTCATTGTGGCCAATGGGGAAAAACAGATTAGCAATGAACTAATGGAGCCGGTGACATGGAAGATGCTGAACCTCCCTTTCATCTACCCGTTGAGAACGTTGAAGTTTGGGGGGAGTGACATAATTCTGGGCATTGATTGGATTTCTACTCACAGCCCAGTGACTTTTGATCTACCCAATAACCAACTGGTGATCCACTATGAAGGCCAGCCCTTAATCATTCCCTATGCCAGTCCAAAGGAGGCCAAAGAAATGCCTAACCCGAGATTCCTCCGGTCTTGTTGGAAGAGACAGGCCTGTGTGCTTATCGCCCAGCTTCAGGTGATACGAGTGGAGCCTGAACTGAATCGATCCGACGACATCTAGGTAATTCTTCATGAGTTCGCAGATTGTTTTCGCCCATCCAATGGGGTTGCCACAGGAACGAGACTTGGATCACTGGATTCCCTTGCACGTCGACGCCAAACCGTTTCGGATTGCCCCATACCGGTGCCCATTCTCGCAAAAATCCGAAATCGAGAAGTTGGTACAGGAAATGTTGCGAGATGGAATCATTGTAGCCTGCCATAGTCCGTTCGCGTCTTCAGTCCTTTTAGTTAAGAAAAAAGACGGACAGTGGCGTTTCTGCGTCGACTATCGGCAACTTAACGCTCTAACCATCAAGGACAAATTTCCGATGTCCATTATTGACGAACTACTGGACGAACTTCATGGATCTTCTTTCTTCTCCAAAATTGACCTGCGCGCGGGATACCACCATATTCGGGTTAGGGAGGAAGACTGCCACAAGACAGCTTTCAAAACTCACCATGGCCTGTATGAATTCAAGGTCATGCCCTTTGGACTCACGAACGCACCGGCCACTTTTCAGGCGATTATGAACACCATCTTCCAGCCTTTCCTTCTGAAATTCGTCCTGGTCTTCTTCGACGATATTCTTATATACAGCCCTACCCTAGAGACTCATTGTGAGCATCCGAGACAAGTCCTGACTCAGTTGCGCCACCATAAATTAGTAGCCAAGGAGTCCAAATGTGCCTTCGGCCAGCAGGAAGTGAGTTATTTGGGGAACATTATTTCCGGGGCAGGAGTCAAGGCAGACCCTGCCAAGATCGACGCAATGGTGAATTGGCCTCCTCCTATTACTATCAAGCAGCTTTGAGGATTCTTGGGGCTAACGGGATATTATCGGAAGTTTATTCGTGGGTATGGTATCCTAGTCAGACCTCTCACGACTTTATTAAAGAAGAATGCTTTCGTCTGGAACCAGGAGTCTCAGGAAGCTTTCCAAATTTTTAAAACCGCCATGAGTGAGACACCCGTGTTAACATTACCAGATTTCTCTCAGCCGTTCACTATTCAGACCGACGCTTGCCAAGGGGTATGGGAGCTATCTTGATGCAGAATCGCCAGATTATTGCGTTTATGAGTAAACCTTTCAACTCGCGTAGCCTGGGTTTATCCATTTACGAGAAGGAGCTGCTTGCTTTAGTCTTTGCGGTCCAACTTTGGCGACATTACTTGGTAGGCAACCGGTTCGTGATTCAAACAGATCATCAATCTCTCAAATATCTTTTAGAGCAACGCATCACTACACCGCTGCAACAAAAGTGGCTGTTGAAACTATTGGTGTAACACCCGAGTTAACGGCCAGGTGATTTTCCTAACTGTATTAACGGTCATGAATATTTAATCTTTACAGTTTAGGACTTATACCAAGAATAATTAATTTCGTGTGGATTTAAACTAGGTTGGGTGGCAAAGTTGTAATAATGGAGGGTGATGACCAATATATAAAGAAAAAGGAAATGTTTTAAACCTCACTTGAACCACTGTAGCCGACACCTTCCTTTTCGGCGATTTCTTCTCTCCCAAGCTCTTGCTCTCTGCTTCCTGCATACCCTCTTCGATGATCGGTTTCTCTGCCACTACTCGACTACTCTGTGCCCGAGGTATGCAATAGTCAATGTAGCTATCTGTTAGCTTGTTAGCCCTGTTTTCTACTCGGCATTGAAGTTTTGGATTTTCCAATAGCCGACTATTAATAGGAACATTTGGAATCTGTGAGTGGGAATGCTTTTATGAAATCGATTCTAGACGTTTAGAACAACCATCTCTGAGTTATCGATAATCGAATCAGTCTGTTTTGGTTTTGGATTTCAAACTGCACAGAGTATTAGACTAAGGATTCGGGAGTGACTTTAGCTATTAAATCTTAGGATAACTTGAGATTAGAACTATTAGGATTTTGTTTTAACTACTACAATGTAAATGTTTTAGGTGAAGAAGTTTGAAGAGAAAGGAGCTCAAGTGCTAAGGAGACCAGGTAAGTGAATGTATTAAGATTTCCGGCTAATAGAGCCCTACATCGTGGGAGTACTAGGTTGAGGTGTCTAATGTTACCTTATGATAATGAGCTTGTCTGCACTTGGAGGATTTATGTATGTTGCGAGTTATACTATTTGATGACCTGTTAGTGAGTGTGAAGTTGTCTTCTCTGGTATGATCCTTATCATAGTTTGATGAGTTAAAAGTTCTCATGTTCATGCATCATGAATGTTTCTCAAGCATAAGAAAATGTTTTAACTCATGTTTTCCATGACAAGAGATGTAGAGTGTTTAAGCCATCGGATGATGAAGTGTTATTTTGTCGTCTAGCGATCGGCAGATGTAGAGTGTTTAAGCCATCGGATGATGAAGTGTTATTTTGTCGTCTAGCGATCGGCAGATGTAGAGTGTTTAAGCCATCGGATGATGAAGTGTTATTTTGTCGTCTAGCGATCGGCAGATGTAGAGTGTTTAAGCCATCGGATGATGAAGTGTTATTTTGTCGTCTAGCGATCGGCAGATGTAGAGTGTTTAAGCCATCGGATGATGAAGTGTTATTTTGTCGTCTAGCGATCGGCAGATGTAGAGTGTTTAAGCCATCGGATGATGAAGTGTTATTTTGTCGTCTAGCGATCGGCAGATGTAGAGTGTTTAAGCCATCGGATGATGAAGTGTTATTTTGTCGTCTAGCGATCGGCAGATGTAGAGTGTTTAAGCCATCGGATGATGAAGTGTTATTTTGTCGTCTAGCGATCGGCAGATGTAGAGTGTTTAAGCCAGAAAAGAACTTATGAGCATGTGATTTTCCCAAATTATGCATTCATGCATCCATGTTAGTGTTGCATTCCTTACTAAGCATTAGGCTTATAGTTTAAACCTTATGATGTAGGTGACAAGTTTTCCGGTGAGGAACTCAAGGTTAATGAGGATGTCTAAGCTTGGTTGCTGGAGGATGCTCAGTGTGTCAGTGAAGGCTCGATAGGCGATTAAGCTCCCTGGTTATGCTCATAATAAGTCAGAAGAGTTTACGACGAACAGATGACTAAATAGAACAGAATTTCTTATAACAAAGAAATTTGGATTTGAACGGCTTGTCTTTAAAGTCTGAATACGATTTTAAGGATTAATGAATGGTTGTTTTGTTTGAGTCTTCCGCTATGCGTATTTTTTAGATGAGTTTATGATTGCTACTCTTTGAGGTTTATGGTTACTAAGTTAGGAATCGGGTGAGTTGTGATGTTGTCGTCTAGCGATCGGCAAATGTAGAGTGTTTAAGCCATCGGATGATGAAGTGTTATTTTGTCGTCTAGCGATCGGCAGATGTAGAGTGTTTAAGCCATCGGATGATGAAGTGTTATTTTGTCGTCTAGCGATCGGCAAATGTAGAGTGTTTAAGCCATCGGATGATGAAGTGTTATTTTGTCGTCTAGCGATCGGCAAATGTAGAGTGTTTAAGCCATCGGATGATGAAGTGTTATTTTGTCGTCTAGCGATCGGCAGATGTAGAGTGTTTAAGCCATCGGATGATGAAGTGTTATTTTGTCGTCTAGCGATCGGCAAATGTAGAGTGTTTAAGCCATCGGATGATGAAGTGTTATTTTGTCGTCTAGCGATCGGCAAATGTAGAGTGTTTAAGCCATCGGATGATGAAGTGTTATTTTGTCGTCTAGCGATCGGCAAATGTAGAGTGTTTAAGCCATCGGATGATGAAGTGTTATTTTGTCGTCTAGCGATCGGCAAATGTAGAGTGTTTAAGCCATCGGATGATGAAGTGTTATTTTGTCGTCTAGCGATCGGCAAATGTAGAGTGTTTAAGCCATCGGATGATGAAGTGTTATTTTGTCGTCTAGCGATCGGCAAATGTAGAGTGTTTAAGCCATCGGATGATGAAGTGTTATTTTGTCGTCTAGCGATCGGCAGATGTAGAGTGTTTAAGCCATCGGATGATGAAGTGTTATTTTGTCGTCTAGCGATCGGCAGATGTAGAGTGTTTAAGCCATCGGATGATGAAGTGTTATTTTGTCGTCTAGCGATCGGCAAATGTAGAGTGTTTAAGCCATCGGATGATGAAGTGTTATTTTGTCGTCTAGCGATCGGCAAATGTAGAGTGTTTAAGCCATCGGATGATGAAGTGTTATTTTGTCGTCTAGCGATCGGCAGATGTAGAGTGTTTAAGCCATCGGATGATGAAGTGTTATTTTGTCGTCTAGCGATCGGCAGATGTAGAGTGTTTAAGCCATCGGATGATGAAGTGTTATTTTGTCGTCTAGCGATCGGCAAATGTAGAGTGTTTAAGCCATCGGATGATGAAGTGTTATTTTGTCGTCTAGCGATCGGCAGATGTAGAGTGTTTAAGCCATCGGATGATGAAGTGTTATTTTGTCGTCTAGCGATCGGCAGATGTAGAGTGTTTAAGCCATCGGATGATGAAGTGTTATTTTGTCGTCTAGCGATCGGCAGATGTAGAGTGTTTAAGCCATCGGATGATGAAGTGTTATTTTGTCGTCTAGCGATCGGCAGATGTAGAGTGTTTAAGCCATCGGATGATGAAGTGTTATTTTGTCGTCTAGCGATCGGCAGATGTAGAGTGTTTAAGCCATCGGATGATGAAGTGTTATTTTGTCGTCTAGCGATCGGCAGATGTAGAGTGTTTAAGCCATCGGATGATGAAGTGTTATTTTGTCGTCTAGCGATCGGCAGATGTAGAGTGTTTAAGCCATCGGATGATGAAGTGTTATTGTTAAGGAGCCGTCGGATGATGAAAGTGTTATTTTGTCGTCTAGCGATCGGCAGATGTAGAGTGGTTTAAGCCATCGGATGATGAAGTGTTATTTTGTCGTCTAGCGATCGGCAAATGTAGAGTGTTTAAGCCATCGGATGATGAAGGTGTTATTTTGTCGTCTAGCGATCGGAAGATGTAGAGTGTTTAAGCCATCGGATGATGAAGGTGTTATTTTGTCGTCTAGCGATCGGCAGACGTAGAGTGTTTAAACCATCGGATGATGAAAGTGTTATTTATTCGTCTAGCGATCGGCAGATGTAGAGTGCTTAAGCCATCAGATGATGAGAGTGTTATTTTTGTCGTCTAGTGACCGGTAGATGTGGTTCATTCTTCTATCGGTAGATGCAGTCTATAACTTAAGGTTTTTTCTTCACTAGCCGATACACATTGTACTGCCCGCCGGCAGATATGTAATGTTTTCCTTTGCCGATTGAGGCTTAGCGAATCGCATATGACATCTTGAGTTAAATTATGTTCAAAAAAAAGAAATACACTGTTATTAATGAATCATGTGTGAGTAATAAGGATTAAATGATTAAGAAAGATACAGATTATGTGACGATCCTTTTGGGGTCGCTACAATTGGGGTTAGATTACCAAATCGAATATCGTCAGGGCAAACATAACATCGTGGCGGATGCTCTCTCTCGAGCTCCTAACCTGCCCTCACCAGATGACCCACACTGCTTGGCTTTATCCGTCACTACACCTCAATGGATACAGGAGGTTTTATCTAGTTATGAAGGAGACGAATGGGTGGCTAATCTAATCACTAAACTATCCGTTGATAGTACTCAGGAGGGTATCATACGTTTTAAAGGCAGGTTGGTCTTGGGTCAGGGAAATTCCATTAGATCCAAGGTCCTCAAAACTTTGCATGACTATGCTGAGGGTGGGCATTCCGGTGTGCAAGCCACTCTCAATCGTACCAAGGCCTTATTCTGGTGGCCAGGGCTTTCTACGAAGGTGCGGGAATACATCAGAGGGTGTGATATTTCTCAGCGTTGCAAACATGAACACATTCCGTATCCAGGACTCCTCTAGCCTCTTCCTACTCCCAATCACCCATGGACTCATATTGCCATGGACTTCATCGAAGGCCTGCCCAGCTCTCTTCAATCCAATTGTATTCTGGTTGTGATCGATCGTTTCACGAAGTTTGCTCATTTCCTAGCCCTCCGACACCCATTCACGGCAGTCCAGGTGGCGAATTTATTTCTGGATAATATCTTCAAGTTGCGTGGTCTGCTACAGTCAATCATTTCCGACAGAGATCTGATTTTTCTGTCTACATTTTGGCAATCGGTTTTTTCTTCCATGGGTACTGCATTGGACATGTCTACCACATACCACCCTGAATCCGATGGCCAAACCGAGAGTTTAAATCAATGCCTGGAGATGTATTTACGTTGCATGACGTTCAGGAAACCTTCCACTTAGCGGCAATGGCTTCCTCTAGCCGAATGGTGGTATAACACCACATTACAAACATCTATTCGTCTGACGCCCTTTGAAGCTCTTTATGGTTATCCTCCTCCCGGGTTAGTTTTAGGGCCTTATTTGCAGTCACAATCGGCGGCAGCCGATGGGTTCTTACAGGATCGTCATACTATGGATACTTTGTTAAAAGAAAACTTAGCACAAGCTCAAAACAGGATGAAATTGTACACTGACAGTCACCGCACTGAACGTAGTTTCCAACCGGCAGATTAGGTTTATCTTAAACTCCAACCATATCGACAGCTTTCAGTGGCTTCCCGACTGTCTCACAAGCTTGCTCCAAAATATTTCGGTCCCTTTGAAATTCTGTCTCGCGTCGGTCAGGTTGCTTACCGATTAGCTTTACCAGAGGGGGCTCGCATACACCCTATTTTTCACGTTTCCCTTCTCAAGAAGACCATTGGCAATCATGCTCTGTCTTCTCCTCTCCTTCCCCCTGATTTCTACTCCAATGATCCTACTGATACTCCCCTCCGACTCCTCCAGACTCGCGTAGTTAAGCGTGGCAACTTTCTGGTTACTCAGTGGTTGATCCAATGGCAGAATAAACCGGTTTCTGACGCTTCGTGGGTGGACTCTGATATTATCTCAGGCCAGTTTCCAAAGTTCCGACCTTGGGGACAAGGTCCAGCTGAGGAGGAGGACTGTTACGAGAAGGGCCTCCAAACGGGATTAAGTAGCTGGGCTGCAAAGGGAAGACGCAGTCGGAGAAGTCGACACCGACAGCCCAAGCCCGAGCCAGCTAAGAAGACGGATGACATGGAAAACCGTTCGGAAAAGCTCCATTATAATGTGCTGCTGCAAGGGACGAAGTGTGAATTGAATTGTATGTTCTCTATTTAGATTCCTTTATCGTTTTCTTTCCTTAGTATTTCTCTTTCATCTCTCTTCTGTAAATGCTTGTGAGAATTCCGACGAATATTATCTATCAAATATTAGCATTCTCACAACAAGCAGCGAGAGCAAGCACTGCCGACTGCCGAGAGCCAGCTTAGAGCAAAATCGAGCAACAACAGAGAGCAGAACAGATCGAGCAGTGAGACTATGCAAAACCGAGAGGCGAGAGTCGTCTGTCGAAGAATTAGCGGAGCAAGAAAAGATATTAGAATTTATAGAGAAAGAAGTGAACTATTGTGAACTGATGATAGATTAAAGAATAAAGATTAGGGTTAGAGAATTAGGGTTTACATCGTCCGGTTCTAGTGGTTTTGTGTCATTAAACAAGAAAATCGAACTGAAAAATTCTGTTATGGTAAAGAATAACCGAATTTCATTTTTTTTTATGCGCAAAACCAACCAAAATCGGACCAAATTTTTCGGCTCTGGTCTGATTCTTTGGTCTGAGTCGGTTTTGCTTACCCCTAACTATAGAGAGTATTTTAGCATAAAATATTAAAGTTGATGTTTTGAGTACTCTCTCTCCAAATCGGTCGGAAAATTGCCCATGATATTGTTGAGAATTAAACTCAAAAGAAGCAGTTTTTTTTAAACGAAAATTGAAGGGTCCTAATGACATTCATTTCTAAGGTGTAACCTATGGATTTAAAGCCCTAAAAGTCATTTGAGAGTTTCTTAGGAGAAGTTATGACTAGTATTGAAGAGTCAAGAATAAATGCTAGGAATAAATGTGATGTTTTATAGTATTTAATTATATTTATGTTATGAATGTAAAGAGTCAAGTATGCCTCTATAAATAATGCAATATGTTTGAATGAGAAATAGAGAGAAGAAAAATAAAAACTTCATTTGTGAAGATCATTGTTTGGTGTCCATTTTTTTTCTTCCTCTCCGAAAACAAATAATATTCGAGTATCAAATTGGTATCAGAGCATGGCAAACAATAGGAGCACATCGTTGGGACAAATGCCGCTGCCACGACTCACCAAGACAAACTACGACAATTGGAGTATTCAAATGCGTGCATTGCTTGGCGCACAAGACGCATGGGAAGTTGTCGAAACCGGCTTCACGGAGGTGGAAGATATTGATTCTTTGACGGCGAATCAATTAAAAGCGTTGAAAGAAATGCGAGTGAAGGACAAGACTGCTCTCTACCTTTTGTTTCAAGCAGTAGATGAGTCGGGTTTTGAGAAGATTGCTAGTGCATCAACTTCGAAGGAAGCATGGAATACCTTGAAAAAGGTGTTCAAGGGTGCCGACCGAGTTAAACAAGTGCGGCTTCAAACACTTCGAGGCTAATTGGAAGCCATGAAGATGAAGGAGTCAGAAGACATATCAACCTATATCACACGTGTGCAAACGGTGGTGAATCAACTCAAACGCAATGGAGAAACCCTCACGGATGCAAGGGTCGTGGAGAAAATTCTTCGGTCATTGACTGAGAATTTTGAGAATGTTGTATGCGCAATCGAGGAGTCGAAGAATTTGGAAGAGATGACTATCGATGAACTCGCGGGCTCTCTTGAAGCAAATGAACAAAGGAAGAAGAAGAAGACACAAGAAGTCTTAGAGAAGGCCTTACAAATGAAGGCGACTCTCAAGGAGGATAAAGCAATGTACGCGCAACACAACCGAGGAAGAGGACGAGGCCGTGGTGGTCATGGTTTTGGTCGCGGCTGAGGCCGTGGTCGCGGAAATAATCATGAAGAGAAGGGCGAGATCAGCCAACAAAATTGGCGTGGACGAGGACGCGGTCGTGGAAGAGGTGGTCGGGCATATCGTTCAAATATTGAGTGTTACAACTGCGGTAAGTATGGACACTACGCAAAGGAGTGCTACTCTGAGAAGAAGGTGGAAGAAAACGCGAATCTAGTTGCGGAAGATGAGACGAAAGACGATGGCGTTCTCATGATGACCCAAAAAAGGTTCCACTTCAGATAGCGACACGGTATGGTATCTCGACACTGGTGCTAGCAATCATATGTGTGGACACAAACATCTGTTTGTTGATATGCAAGAGATAAAAGACGGACACGTGTCTTTTGGAGATGCTTCAAAAGTCCAAGTCAAAGGCCAAGGAAAAATATGTTTTTCCAAAAAAGATGGAAAGGAAGGAACAATGGAAGATGTTTACTATGTGCCCGACTTGAAAAGTAACATTCTCAGCATGGGTCAATTATTGGAGAAGGGATGTTCGGTCTTCATGAAAGACCGGATGTTGCACTTGAAGGACAAAGATGGTCGCTTGCTTGCACACGTGGAGATGGCAAAGAATCGAATGTTCAAACTCAATTTGAAAAACGTGCAAGAAAGATGTTTACAAGTAAATATGGAGGACAAAGCATGGTTATGGCATTTACGATTTGGACACTTACATTACAGGGGTCTAAAAGAGTTAGAAAAGAAGGAAATGGTCCATGGGCTACCTGACATGGACTACACCAAGAAATTTTGCGAGGGATGCGTACTCGGCAAACAAGCAAGGAGTACATTTCAAAAGAAGGCAGAATATCGTGCAAGGAGATCTCTCGAGTTGGTACACACCGACATATGCGGCCCAATCACACCAAAATCTCTTAGTGAGAAGAGGTATTTCATTACTTTCATTGATGATTACACAAGAAAAGCTTGGGTTTATTTCTTGAAGGAAAAATCGGAAGCATTTGAAATATTCAAGAAATTTAAGGTGCTAGTGGAGAAGACGACCGGTCTCTACATCCAAGCTTTACGGTCTGATAGAGGAGGAGAGTACATGTAAACCGCCTTCACAAGCTATTGCGAGGAACAAGGAATCAAAAGATTCTTGACCGCACCTTACTCTCCTCAACAAAATGGTGTGGCCGAAAGAAAGAATCGAACAATTCTCGATATGGTTAGATCGATGTTGAAGAGCAAAAACGTGCCGAAAGAGTTTTGTGCTGAAGCGGTGCAATGCGCTGTATATGATCAAAATCGATGCCCACATACGATATTGGCGAATCAAACACCGCAAGAAGCTTGGAGCGGCCATAAACCAACTGTATCACATTTTAAGGTGTTTGGTAGTGTAGCTTACGCACATATACCGGACCAAAGAAGAACCAAACTTGATGATAAAAGCAAGAGGTATGTGTTCATTGGGTATGACGAGAAGGCGAAGGCTTTCAAGCTGTTTAACCCAACTGACAAAAAGGTTGTGGTTAGCCGAGATGTATATGTGAATGAAGAAATGACATGGGATTGGAAGAACAACCAAAAAGAGGTAACACAAGATAAAGAAAAAGGAGGACCATCAATCGCTACACCAATAATCACACTGTCAATCTCTCAAGCATCCGACGACGAAGAACAGCCGAGACAACCAAGAATGTGGAGTCTACAAGATTAATACGACTTGACAAGTGAAGTGCATTTGGTTTGTTTATTAGCAGACACGGAGAATATTTTTTTTGAAGAGGCCATGAATGATAAGAGGTGGAAAGCCGCGATGGATGAAGAAATAAAGGCAATCGAAAAAAATGAAACATGGGACTTGGTGGAGTTGCCGGAAGGATGTCAACCCATAGGAGTAAAATGGGTGTATAAGAAAAAGATGAATGCCAAAGGAGAGATTGAAAGACACAAAGCATGCCTAGTTGCAAAAGACTATATACAAAAGGAAGGGATCGACTATGATGAAATTTTTGCTCCAGTTGCAAGATTGGAGATGATTCGACTTCTTATATCTCAAACGGCGCAATTTGAGTGGCCAGTCTATCAAATGGACATGAAGTCTGCATTTCTAAATGGAATACTTGAAGAAGAAGTCTATATTGAACAACCTCCTGGATTCATGAAAGTTAGAAAGGAGAGCAAAGTCTTGAAATTAAAGAAAGCATTATATGGACTAAAGCAAGCGCCTCAAGCATGGAACACCCGAATTGACACCCACTTCAAGAAGAACGGATTCATACAATGTCCCTATGAACATGCGTTGTATGTGAAGAAAGAAGAAGAGAACTTGTTGTTTGTTGCTCTTTACGTTGATGATCTTATCTTCATGGGGAAAAACGTGAAATTGATAGAAGATTTCAAAGAAACCATGATGCGAGAGTTCGAAATGACGGACTTGGGATTGATGAAGTATTTTCTTGGTCTTGAGATTAGACAAGAAAAATTTGGAACTTTTGTGTCACAAGAAGCATATGCTAAGGATATTTTGAAGAAGAGCAAGATGGAAAATTGCAATCCGGTAGCAACACCGATGGAGCTCGGTACAAAACTCTCTAGGTTTGAGGGAGGAGATCGAGTAAACGCAAGTGACTACCGTAGTTTGGTTGGGAGTCTACGATATCTCACATGCACAAGGCCGGACATTGCATATAGTGTCGGCATAGTGAGCTGATTCATGGAGGATCCAAAACACTCTCACCTAAAAGCTGTCAAGAGAATTCTTCGATACATTCGAGGAACAGAGTCACTTGGATTACTCTATACAAAGACGGACGAATACAAGTTGATTGGTTACTCCGACAGTGATTGGTGCGGAGATGTAGATGATCGGAAAAGTACAACGGGATTTGTATTTTATATGGGGAACACAGCATTCACATGGGTCTCGAAGAAACAACCAATCGTGACTTTGAACATGCGAGGCGGAATATGTGGCAGCATCTTGGTGTGTTCGCCACGCAATTTGGTTAAGAAATTTGCTACATGAATTGAATCTCCAGCAATATGAGGCAACTGAAATACGAGTTGACAACAAATCAGCAATTGAGTTGGCAAAAAATCTAGTTCACCATGAAAGGAGTAAGCATATAGCTGTTCGTTTCCATTTTATTAGGGAACATGTGAAAAAAGGAGAAGTGAAAATGAGTCACGTTGCGAGTCGTGATCAAGTTGCAGACATGTTTACAAAGCCGCTTCCAAGGGTTCTATTTGAAAACTTGAAGGAGATGATCGGAATGAAAGATCGAAAAGGTTTGAGTTTAAGGGAGGAATTTGTTGAGAATTAAACTCAAAAGAAGCAGTTTTTTTTAAACGAAAATTGAAGGGTCCTTAATGACATTCATTTCTAAGGTGTAACCTATGGATTTAAAGCCCTAAAAGTCATTTGAGAGTTTCTTAGGAGAAGTTATGACTAGTATTGAAGAGTCAAGAATAAATGCTAGGAATAAATGTGATGTTTTATAGTATTTAATTATATTTATGTTATGAATGTAAAGAGTCAAGTATGCCTCTATAAATAATGCAATATGTTTGAATGAGAAATAGAGAGAAGAAAAATAAAAACTTCATTTGTGAAGATCATTGTTTGGTGTCCATTTTTTTTCTTCCTCTCCGAAAACAAATAATATTCGAGTATCAAATTGGTATCAGAGCATGGCAAACAATAGGAGCACATCGTTGGGACAAATGCCGCTGCCACGACTCACCAAGACAAACTACGACAATTGGAGTATTCAAATGCGTGCATTGCTTGGCGCACAAGACGCATGGGAAGTTGTCGAAACCGGCTTCACGGAGGTGGAAGATATTGATTCTTTGACGGCGAATCAATTAAAAGCGTTGAAAGAAATGCGAGTGAAGGACAAGACTGCTCTCTACCTTTTGTTTCAAGCAGTAGATGAGTCGGGTTTTGAGAAGATTGCTAGTGCATCAACTTCGAAGGAAGCATGGAATACCTTGAAAAAGGTGTTCAAGGGTGCCGACCGAGTTAAACAAGTGCGGCTTCAAACACTTCGAGGCTAATTGGAAGCCATGAAGATGAAGGAGTCAGAAGACATATCAACCTATATCACACGTGTGCAAACGGTGGTGAATCAACTCAAACGCAATGGAGAAACCCTCACGGATGCAAGGGTCGTGGAGAAAATTCTTCGGTCATTGACTGAGAATTTTGAGAATGTTGTATGCGCAATCGAGGAGTCGAAGAATTTGGAAGAGATGACTATCGATGAACTCGCGGGCTCTCTTGAAGCAAATGAACAAAGGAAGAAGAAGAAGACACAAGAAGTCTTAGAGAAGGCCTTACAAATGAAGGCGACTCTCAAGGAGGATAAAGCAATGTACGCGCAACACAACCGAGGAAGAGGACGAGGCCGTGGTGGTCATGGTTTTGGTCGCGGCTGAGGCCGTGGTCGCGGAAATAATCATGAAGAGAAGGGCGAGATCAGCCAACAAAATTGGCGTGGACGAGGACGCGGTCGTGGAAGAGGTGGTCGGGCATATCGTTCAAATATTGAGTGTTACAACTGCGGTAAGTATGGACACTACGCAAAGGAGTGCTACTCTGAGAAGAAGGTGGAAGAAAACGCGAATCTAGTTGCGGAAGATGAGACGAAAGACGATGGCGTTCTCATGATGACCCAAAAAAGGTTCCACTTCAGATAGCGACACGGTATGGTATCTCGACACTGGTGCTAGCAATCATATGTGTGGACACAAACATCTGTTTGTTGATATGCAAGAGATAAAAGACGGACACGTGTCTTTTGGAGATGCTTCAAAAGTCCAAGTCAAAGGCCAAGGAAAAATATGTTTTTCCAAAAAAGATGGAAAGGAAGGAACAATGGAAGATGTTTACTATGTGCCCGACTTGAAAAGTAACATTCTCAGCATGGGTCAATTATTGGAGAAGGGATGTTCGGTCTTCATGAAAGACCGGATGTTGCACTTGAAGGACAAAGATGGTCGCTTGCTTGCACACGTGGAGATGGCAAAGAATCGAATGTTCAAACTCAATTTGAAAAACGTGCAAGAAAGATGTTTACAAGTAAATATGGAGGACAAAGCATGGTTATGGCATTTACGATTTGGACACTTACATTACAGGGGTCTAAAAGAGTTAGAAAAGAAGGAAATGGTCCATGGGCTACCTGACATGGACTACACCAAGAAATTTTGCGAGGGATGCGTACTCGGCAAACAAGCAAGGAGTACATTTCAAAAGAAGGCAGAATATCGTGCAAGGAGATCTCTCGAGTTGGTACACACCGACATATGCGGCCCAATCACACCAAAATCTCTTAGTGAGAAGAGGTATTTCATTACTTTCATTGATGATTACACAAGAAAAGCTTGGGTTTATTTCTTGAAGGAAAAATCGGAAGCATTTGAAATATTCAAGAAATTTAAGGTGCTAGTGGAGAAGACGACCGGTCTCTACATCCAAGCTTTACGGTCTGATAGAGGAGGAGAGTACATGTAAACCGCCTTCACAAGCTATTGCGAGGAACAAGGAATCAAAAGATTCTTGACCGCACCTTACTCTCCTCAACAAAATGGTGTGGCCGAAAGAAAGAATCGAACAATTCTCGATATGGTTAGATCGATGTTGAAGAGCAAAAACGTGCCGAAAGAGTTTTGTGCTGAAGCGGTGCAATGCGCTGTATATGATCAAAATCGATGCCCACATACGATATTGGCGAATCAAACACCGCAAGAAGCTTGGAGCGGCCATAAACCAACTGTATCACATTTTAAGGTGTTTGGTAGTGTAGCTTACGCACATATACCGGACCAAAGAAGAACCAAACTTGATGATAAAAGCAAGAGGTATGTGTTCATTGGGTATGACGAGAAGGCGAAGGCTTTCAAGCTGTTTAACCCAACTGACAAAAGGTTGTGGTTAGCGAGATGTATATGTGAATGAAGAAATGACATGGGATTGGAAGAACAACCAAAAAGAGGTAACACAAGATAAAGAAAAAGGAGGACCATCAATCGCTACACCAATAATCACACTGTCAATCTCTCAAGCATCCGACGACGAAGAACAGCCGAGACAACCAAGAATGTGGAGTCTACAAGATTAATACGACTTGACAAGTGAAGTGCATTTGGTTTGTTTATTAGCAGACACGGAGAATATTTTTTTTGAAGAGGCCATGAATGATAAGAGGTGGAAAGCCGCGATGGATGAAGAAATAAAGGCAATCGAAAAAAATGAAACATGGGACTTGGTGGAGTTGCCGGAAGGATGTCAACCCATAGGAGTAAAATGGGTGTATAAGAAAAAGATGAATGCCAAAGGAGAGATTGAAAGACACAAAGCATGCCTAGTTGCAAAAGACTATATACAAAAGGAAGGGATCGACTATGATGAAATTTTTGCTCCAGTTGCAAGATTGGAGATGATTCGACTTCTTATATCTCAAACGGCGCAATTTGAGTGGCCAGTCTATCAAATGGACATGAAGTCTGCATTTCTAAATGGAATACTTGAAGAAGAAGTCTATATTGAACAACCTCCTGGATTCATGAAAGTTAGAAAGGAGAGCAAAGTCTTGAAATTAAAGAAAGCATTATATGGACTAAAGCAAGCGCCTCAAGCATGGAACACCCGAATTGACACCCACTTCAAGAAGAACGGATTCATACAATGTCCCTATGAACATGCGTTGTATGTGAAGAAAGAAGAAGAGAACTTGTTGTTTGTTGCTCTTTACGTTGATGATCTTATCTTCATGGGGAAAAACGTGAAATTGATAGAAGATTTCAAAGAAACCATGATGCGAGAGTTCGAAATGACGGACTTGGGATTGATGAAGTATTTTCTTGGTCTTGAGATTAGACAAGAAAAATTTGGAACTTTTGTGTCACAAGAAGCATATGCTAAGGATATTTTGAAGAAGAGCAAGATGGAAAATTGCAATCCGGTAGCAACACCGATGGAGCTCGGTACAAAACTCTCTAGGTTTGAGGGAGGAGATCGAGTAAACGCAAGTGACTACCGTAGTTTGGTTGGGAGTCTACGATATCTCACATGCACAAGGCCGGACATTGCATATAGTGTCGGCATAGTGAGCTGATTCATGGAGGATCCAAAACACTCTCACCTAAAAGCTGTCAAGAGAATTCTTCGATACATTCGAGGAACAGAGTCACTTGGATTACTCTATACAAAGACGGACGAATACAAGTTGATTGGTTACTCCGACAGTGATTGGTGCGGAGATGTAGATGATCGGAAAAGTACAACGGGATTTGTATTTTATATGGGGAACACAGCATTCACATGGGTCTCGAAGAAACAACCAATCGTGACTTTGAACATGCGAGGCGGAATATGTGGCAGCATCTTGGTGTGTTCGCCACGCAATTTGGTTAAGAAATTTGCTACATGAATTGAATCTCCAGCAATATGAGGCAACTGAAATACGAGTTGACAACAAATCAGCAATTGAGTTGGCAAAAAATCTAGTTCACCATGAAAGGAGTAAGCATATAGCTGTTCGTTTCCATTTTATTAGGGAACATGTGAAAAAAGGAGAAGTGAAAATGAGTCACGTTGCGAGTCGTGATCAAGTTGCAGACATGTTTACAAAGCCGCTTCCAAGGGTTCTATTTGAAAACTTGAAGGAGATGATCGGAATGAAAGATCGAAAAGGTTTGAGTTTAAGGGAGGAATTTGTTGAGAATTAAACTCAAAAGAAGCAGTTTTTTTTTTTTAAACGAAAATTGAAGGGTCTTAATGACATTCATTTCTAAGGTGTAACCTATGGATTTAAAACCCTCAAAGTCATTTGAGAGTTTCTTAGGAGAAGTTATGACTAGTATTGAAGAGTCAAGAATAAATGCTAGGAATAAATGTGATGTTTTATAGTATTTAATTATATTTATGTTATGAATGTAAAGAGTCAAGTATGCCTCTATAAATAGTGCAATATGTTTGAATGAGAAATAGAGAGGAGAAAAATAAAAACTTCATTTGTGAAGATCATTGTTTGGTGTCCATTTTTTTACTTCCTCTCCAAAAACAAATAATATTCGAGTATCAGATATTACTTATTCTCCCTACCTAGAACGATTGAAAATTTATAGCTTACTAGAAGAATCTGATCTTATTTGGTTTGAATTACTGGACTATCCATCCATCTTCTCCATCCACTTGCTGGCGTTGGAAGTCACGCGTGGCAAACTAGCACGCACTGTGATTTAGCATGTTGGGGATCTTGCTCAAGAAGACCGTAGTATTGAAGATGCCGAGCTGGAGTTTGGTAAATTGTTCTTTTTTAAATACATCTTTTAATTTTATCATCGCAATTGTAGGAAGAAACATTACTTGCATCACTTAGAAATTGATTGAGATTTTTTTTTATGTTAGTGACGTAAATTCCATTGGAGTTTGGTACTTTGTCTTTCTTCTAACAGTTTTTAAGGCAACAAAACAAAATGAGAATTCATAGAACTACGTAAATGGATTACCGACTTTGGTTAAAAAAATTGGACTCAAATCTGAGAGATAGAGAGATAAGTATATGAACTTTATATTTTTTGTTAAAATGGTTTCTAGCTCTGATACCAATTGTTGAGAATCAAACAATAATAATTAGAAATAGAAAATGAACGCATAAATATAGAGATACCAAGATTTACGTAGAAAATTCTAGATGAAAAAAAATCACGGGTATAAGAGAAATTCGCTATTGAAAATTAAGGTACAATTGAGTTTTGCAACTCAAATATTAATATATAAAAAAAATATAAAACTCTAATATTAACATAAGGTTTGACCCAAAACAATTAGAATTCGGATTATACCGAGCTCTAACACAAGCTTTAATAGAAGTTTATGACGTCTAATTTCACTAATCTTTGGGTGCTTTTCAGGCTCGGTTTAGGAATTCTGTTTATAATGAAGAAGCTTGGGAAGATTATTAGAGAAGACTATGGCACCTTTATCTCGAAGCTTCAGTAGCTTCCTCCTCCGCCTGCTCCTGTTAAAGCTCTACATTCAATTTTTGGCTTAATCTATGTTTTTTCTGACGTGTGAGCTAAGATGTTTTCATGCTCTTGTATGGTTTTTTTTTTTTTTTTGCTTTTTTTTTGTTCATGAGTTGTAGAACAAGACATAATATTTGGAGAGAGAAGGTTGCATTTTAATAATATAGGGAGGTCATAATGTTGTTGATCATCTTTTTCTGTAATATTTTGTTGCCAGAAATAGCTGGAGATTGAAGTGTAGTGTAGTGTTTTTGTTGAATTATACATTTCTCTGTCATTGCATATATATGAATCTGACAGAGTTTCTTGCTGAGAAAATTAAATAATCAAATGAAACTCCACTTCTTAAGAAAGGTAACACCTGATGTGACTCAACCCAATCTTGTTTCTGAAAAATAAGCTACATGCTCTGCTCTGTCTTTAATTAGTCTGTATCCCTACTTTCGACCAATGGGGAGAATTGCTTAGTTAGATATTTTAGATATTATATCTACACACTTAGTGATTCAATCACAACTGATACACATTCAATTGCGAACAGAACACCTGTTAATGGAACAATTAGCAAATCTGTACCTCTACTGGCCTATTCTCTGGCAGCTGATTCTAAACTCGTCGCTTCCATTGGAGCTACAATAGAGAATATAGTTAAATATCAAAACAACAATAGAAACACCACAAAGGAACTAGAGAAGTTTAAACTCTCACTTCACCGGTCGGAATAGAGAGAGTGGCATAAAAAAGAATTATGAAAGTCATTTTATTCAAAAAACTTATTTAGGTTTTAAGCTAAATGTCTTAGAAAAAATAGCTCATATTGCTGTAACAACGTAGGGTTTCAGATTGTAATTTTAAAATTCAAATTAGAAATCTTCAAATCAATTCAAGATTTGATTTTTGAAAATTCCTAAATTAAATAAAGTTAAACCTAATCTCAAAAATTTTCTTTGAAAAATCAGATAAAAAAAATCTATATAAAAATTGGATGAACCTAGTTTGAATGTTGTACAAAAAAAAAGAAGAAATTCGGATTTACAGAACAGCAAATCCGAACTAAACCGGATTTTCAGCAAACGGTAGGATTTCTCTCTGAAAATCCAATGCTGAACCGAATGTATGTAGTCTAGAAAGCGTCCAGAAATAAATGAGGAATCATATTAGACTTCCCTTAAAATCTGAGCTGGTTGGTTACAGCTCGGAAAATCCGAGCTAAGTCAGATTTCTCGGAAGGGCGCGGGGTGAACCTCCCATATAAATAGAGGCTTTCGGTGGAGGAAGAAATTCAGACCATATGCTCTTTCTCCCTCTCGAGTTCTTGAAGCAGAGAAAGATTTACCTCGATCTTCAGAAGTAGTGAGCTTTGACCACTGCTCGATTATCAATGTGAAGAAAACCCCTCTATGGCACGACGAACCTCCACCGACGACACATTAGGCGTAAGACTTCGCATCACTCTCGCTCTGTTTTCCCTCTGTCGCATCCTCTCTCATTCTCCCTCTCTGATATGCTCTCTCTCTCAGAACTTGACAAAACGCGTGGAATGAAGAAGAATCGGGTTTTTCTTTTAAACCCAAACCGGTCCAGCAAGTCAAAAATCGAACCGGTTCATTTAAGTTGGTCCGAACCGAATCAACCGACCCGAACCGGCACTGTTCACCGACCCGATCCAAACTGACACTATTCACCCGAATCAAACCGGACCGATCAAAGATTTAACCGGTAAGAAATTTCTACCCAAATTCTTCTAAAGTTGGAATAATTTAAGTGAGATCTTAATTTTGATATTCGAATTAGGCAGGAAAATTTTTAGAACTGTCCAAATCAATCCAACCGATCTGATCCGACCTAAGAATACAACGTAAGGATTTTCTGTTCAAATTACTTTGAAATTAGATTTATTAAGTAAGATTTTAATACCAAAGATTTTATTTAAGCAGGGTATTATTTTAGAATTTTTGGAATATCCCAATATACACTAATTGCTCGGAATCGAAGTAAGTGTAAATACAACGTTTTACAACATTTTGGCTACGGCCCTACATCGCATGATAGATATTATTTTCTTTATTACTGTTTTATTTTATCACATTTTTTCGATGGTTGAGCACACATGTTAGAGCATAAATCGATCCAACCGATCTGATCCGACCTAAGAATACAACGTAAGGATTTTCTGCTCAAATTACTTTGAAATTGGATTTATTAAGTAAGATTTTATTTAAGTAGGGTATTATTTTAGAATTTTTAGAATATTCCGATATACACTAATTGCTCGGAATCGAAGTAAGTGTAAATACAACGTTTTACAACGTTTTGGCTACGGCCCTACATCGCATGATAGATATTATTTTCTTTATTACTGTTTTATTTTATCACACTTTTTCGATGGTTGAACACACATGTTAGAGCATAAATTGATCCAACCGATCTGATCCGACCTAAGAATACAACGTAAGGATTTTCTGCTCAAATTACTTTGAAATTGGATTTATTAAGTAAGATTTTAATACCAAAGATTTTATTTAAGCAGGATATTATTTTAGAATTTTTGGAATATCCCGATATACACTAATTGCTCGGAATCGAAGTAAGTGTAAATACAACGTTTTACAACGTTTTGGCTACGGCCCTACATCGCATCATAGATATTATTTTCTTTATTACTGTTTTATTTTATCACACTTTTTCGATGGTTGAGCACACATGTTAGAGCATAAATCGATCCAACCGATCTGATCCGACCTAAGAATACAACGTAAGGATTTTCTGCTCAAATTACTTTGAAATTGGATTTATTAAGTAAGATTTTAATACCAAAGATTTTATTTAAGCAGGGTATTATTTTAGAATTTTTGGAATATCCCGATATACACTAATTGCTCGGAATTGAAGAAGTGTAAATACAACGTTTTACAACGTTTTGGTTACGGCCCTACATCGCATGATAGATATTATTTTCTTTATTACTGTTTTATTTTATCACACTTTTTCGATGGTTGAGCACACATGTTAGAGTATTGACATAAAATTGTTTAAAAGATAAAATTGATAAGACATTTGCATGTTTATGAAAATGATGAAATTGACAGCAAATACGTGATAGCAAGAACGTGAACGTTAAAAGTAAAAGATGACAAAGTCATGAGATAACTAAGTCTTAAAAGTAAAAGTAAAAGAGGACGAAGCCAGAGATGGCTAAGTCCTAAAAGAATATTGAGTTTTAACCAGTATGTAACTGTTAACAGGATTCGGTAAAAGTAAAAGTTTTGCAACTTGCACATATTTTCACTTACTGAGATTTCTTATAGTTTTTAACTTGTGATGTAGGTGAATTTTTGTCTAAGGAAGAAATAGCTGCAATTGAGAATCTGTAACACCCGGCATTTTTGTCTATGTAATTTCTCCTCGAATCATTATGTGGGATTAATTTAGTATTAATACAATGAACGTTTTGTTGGAAACCAAATCGATGGAAATTATATATAGATACATATAAATATGTATATTTGGATAATGGGATAAAAACCAAACTAATGTATGAGTGAACGAAACCATTAGTTAGAAATGCATGGAGGGGTAAATTGGGAAGGAATTAAGATTGGTGGGAGGGAGCCAATGGATGGTTGCCAAATGTCCATAACTTGCTGAGAAACCTACCTATTCTCCTCTCTTCTACGTGAACCTTCACACTCATCCCTTCCTCTCTGTTTCCTCTCTTCCAGACGAAAATCACCATCAAAGCACCTTCGATCTTCCTTGATTTTTCTTCTGTTTCTGCCTAAGGTAAGCATCTTCTTATGCTAACGTGTCTGGACAAGTTAAATGAAAGTTTTGTTGAAGTTTAGGGTTTGTGATATTTTGGAGAAAACTCGTTGTTATTGCATGAAAACATGTTGGTTTGTTTTCTAAAAACTTGAATGGAGTTAGAAGCATATCCTACAGGTTATTAGTTAGCATTTGCAGCTTGTTTATTTTCCTTCCGTGCATGTACAAGTCCGTGCATAACCGAGACGTTCAAGACTATCAACTCTTCAGCAAACAGGTAAGTTCATATCCGTAGGTTGGCCTTTAAGGCCCTACATCACGGAGATACTAGGTATTATGTAGGTCGGGTGGTTTCGGGTAGAGAAAGTTAGAGTTAAGTTCTGAGTTATCTGTGTCACACATTACATTCTGCTGTAATATTTCTGTTGTCTGCCGTTTTATGTTTAAGCACTGTAAATGTTCATGCATAAACGATTTTCCTGAAAGACATGCAAAAGTTTTTTGTGCACGGTTTTGAAGTTAAGAAAGATAAAATCTGACTCTAATGTATTGGTTAAGTGCGGGACGGGGACTGGCTTACTGCTCTGTACAGCTCTGTCTGTTCTGTTCTGTTTATGTTCTGTAAATCTGTTATGTGCCTGTCGTGCACTTGCCAGTTCCCCTATAAGCCCCACCTATACCCCTCTGACAGATAAAAACAATGTTCTGTAATGTCACTGTATTATGAAAAGTTCATGCATAGCATATGCATCATTGCATTTATATGTTCTTACTGAGTTTTAGACTCATAGGTGAGCTCTCTGATGTAGGTACTAAAATCGTGGATGAGGACTTTGTGCCTCAAGATGATGATTTGATGTAGTTGGCGGATCGAGCTCATGGGGGTTGGTTGCTGCAACTAGACATATTTCTGTCCCGAGGTTTAAGTTTTTTTTTTTTAAGTAAAGTCCATGTCTGTAAACCCTACTAGAACTCTGGTGTTTTTGTTTTAAAACTCTGCTGGGGTTCTATGTTTTTGTTTTTTTTTTTTAAAAAAAAAAACTCTGTTGGGAATATATAATGTATAGGTTCTGATGTTCGAGTTTTAAATCTCAGTTTGACAGTTGATAGTTGTCTCCTAAAATATTCTATTGTTGATGTATTTAAAACCTCTGTATTTGATAGTTGAATTTATGTCCTGAAGCATTCTGGAATTGTTTGGAATATTTTCTATTTCAGGGTGTGTATGGATTATTTCTGATTTTAGAGCCATCCATGCAATCTGTTTTCCTTAAATTTCTGTCGTGTTTTCCTGGTATGTCCAAGATCATATTTTAAATCATTTTCTGAAGTTTGAAGCTTCCATACCTTCTGTTTTCATGTTTTCTGTCTCCATGTATTCATGTCAAAAGTTGTCAATTTCTGCCTTTAAAACTACATCTGTAACGACCCGGAGAGGACCGTCATGGAATCCTTGACTTTACTTAAACCTTGATTCATAATTGGACTCTTTTTTTTTTTTTTTTTAGAAAACGTAACTTTAATGAAGTGCATAGCATCTGCCGGCGAGCCATGCAAGCACTTCAGCCAATCGCTAAACGACAAACTTAGAGTTTACATCATCCGGTTCATCACGTGAAACTCGCGTGACTCACTTATCATCGCCTAACAGGAAACATCATCCGGTGGGCACGAGCTTAACGCGTGCCCCTTTAAAACTCACTCGGTGGTGGACATCTACCGATGAACACGTGCAGCTCTCGTGTTCATTAAAACCTCATCCGGTAGCGGACATCTACCGGTGGACACGTGACTCTCTCGTGCTTCATTAAATTTACTCGTGTGATATGCTTCTTCCGGTAGAGAATTACACTACCTCTACCGGTCACTAAACGACAAAATAGCGTTTTCTTCTTCCGATGACGTCAGCCGGAAGACAACCATTTTCCTCTTCCAATGACGTCAGCCGGAAGTCAAACCCATACAACTTCTATCACACTTCTCCTGCCGATGACGTCAGCCGGAAGACAAACCCATACAACTTCTATCACACTTCTCCTGCCGATGACGTCAACCGGAAGACAAACCCATACAACTTCTATCACACTTCTACTGCCGATGACGTCAGCCGGAAGACAACAATTTTTCCTCCAGCGTCCCTCGGCAGAAGACATCCTGGCTTTTCTCAGACTTAGATTTTAGATAACATAAACTTCATAGCCTCAATCTTAATAACCAGGACTCAAGCAGAATGAACCATAAACTTACTAGAACTCATACAGCGAAAGACTTAATAATTCATCTCATATCCTCATAATTATCCTCATAATTATCCTCAGACTCAGTACTCATACCAGACAAACTCAGAACTCAATATTCGAAAGTAAAGTCATCATACTTAGACTTCCATAATCATAAACATTGCTACTTAAACTTCAGAACTTATAAACATCCTTAAATCATAAAACGTTAACCAGGGTTACTCATTTGCCATCCAGCCACAGAACTGCCCCCTGAACACCTTCCAGCAACCAAGCTTAAACATCTTCATCTACTTTGGAATCCTCACCTGAATATTCTTCACCTACATCATGAGGTTTAAACTATAAGCCTAATGCTTAGTAAGGAATGCAGACTATCATGAGTTCATGAATGCATAATCAGAAAAATCATAGTCATGTTCTTTTCATATTCATGGTTTCATTCATATTCATCATTCAACATTCGTGTTCATCTTTCGTATTCATCATTCATCATTCGTGTTCATCATTCGTACTCTTCATTCTTATTCTGTGGATTGAGAGGGAGTTTGTGCCGGTAAAGGGGGTTCGACAGTGAGTTTGATCATGGTCCCTACCGCGGGTCGTATTCATATGTCCCTCTTTGGACTGTGGCATACGCCGAACCGCCCCCAACCCACACTCAACCACGTTGTAGGGATTTTTATCATCTTATCTTATTCATGAGAGAAAAACATGCACTTAAAACATTTCATATGCTTGAGAAGAAAACATGATGCATGACATAGGCATTCTTAAACCATCAGGCTATGACAGAGAATATACCAGAACAGACAATTTCATAACCATCATCAAATCATCACATAACATAGTTCTAGATATCCATAATCATTCAGACACTAAACATTCAATAACAACCTAATACTCTCGTGATGTAGGGCCCTATTAGCCAGAAATCTTAATACATTCACTTACCTGGATTCCTTAGCAACTTGGATCACTTTCTCTTCAACTTCTTCACCTAACACATTTCACATTACAGTAGTTAAATAAAATCCTAAAGTTCTAATCATAGGTCATCCTAGAATCTAATAGCTAGAGTCATCCCCGAATCCTTAGTCTAAAGCTCTGTGCAGAATCTGAATTCCAGAATAGAACAAAGAGGTTCTACTAATGATTAAATCTGAGTTAGGTTACTTAAAATGACCAGAGTCTATTCGGGTTGACATTACTACTCTTCGGATTCTAAAATGTTCTAAAACGACATGGCCATTGATAAATTCCAAGTTCAGATGCTGAGCTGAAAACAGAGCTGATAAACTAACAGATAGCTACATTGTCTACTGCATACCTCGGGTACGAACTCGCAGAGAAATGCAGGCTGAAAACAGTCGTCAGTGAGGGAGGACGCCGGTAACAGAGAGCAGGAGCTCGGGAGAGAAGAAATCGCCGAAAGAAGGGGTGTCGGCTACAGTGAGGTTTAAATGAGATTTAAGGTTTCCTTTTTCTAGTTATACTTAATCCATCAATCTTAATTACAATTCTGCCACCCAACCTAGTTTTACTCAACTTGTAATAAATTTGTCTTAACATCAAATTTAAATCATAAAGGTTAAATAAAAGGGTGATAATTAAAATGGTCAGAAAATCACCTGGCCGAAATGTCGGGTGTTACATCCACCCCTCCTTAAACAAAATTTTCGTCCTCGAAAATTGGTCAAGCAAAAAGCTCTGGATACTTGTCCAACATGTCTTGCTGCCGCTCCCAAGTGGCTTCCTCAACACCATGATTTGTCCATAAGACTTTCACCAATGGGATTTCTTTATTCCTTAGAGTTTTCACTGCAGAGTCCAAAATTTGCACTGGTTTTTCTTCATACTCTAAAGTCGGCTCAATCTCAATTTCTGATGGCACAACAACATGTGTTGGATCACGTATGCATTTCCTTAGCATAGATACATGAAAAACATTATGAACTTTCTCCAATGACGGGGGCAATTGCAATCTGTAAGCTGTGTTACCAATCTTAGCTAGAACAATGAATGGTCCAATGAACCGTGGGTTAAGCTTCCCTTTCTTGCCAAATCTTAAGACTCCTCTAAATGGTGAAATCTTCAGGAAAACTTCATCACCAACAGAAAACTCAAGATCTCTTCTTCTTTGGTCTGCATAACTCTTCTGTCGGCTTTGTGCAGTCCTCATTCTGTTTCTAATAATGGTAATTTTGTCTGACATCTGCTGCAACATCTCAGGACCAAGGAGTTTTGCTTCACCAACTTCGTCCCAATACAGAGGTGATCTACATTTCCTGCCATAAAGTGCTTCATAAGGTGCCATACCAATAGTGGACTGATAACTATTATTGTAGGAGAATTCCACCAAGGGTAAGTACCGACTCCATGATACTTGAAACTCAAGCGCACAAGCCCTCAACATATCCTCAAGTATCTGAATTGCCCGTTCAGATTGTCCGTCGGTCTGAGGGTGGAAAGCAGTACTGAAAGTTAACTTTGTTCCTAACGTGCCTTGCAAACTTTTCCAAAATCGTGAGGTGAACCTGGGATCACGATCAGAGACAATAGATAAAGGGATCCCATGTAATCTGATAATCTCTTGAACATACAGTTCAGCAAGTTGGTCCATTGAGAAGGTCATTCTTACCGGTATAAAGTGGGCTGACTTTGTCATCCTGTCAATCACGACCCAAATACTATCGAGACCTTTGGTTGTCTTTGGTAATCCTACAACGAAATCCATGGCAATATTTTTCCACTTCCATTCGGGAATAGGTAACGGCTGGAGGGTACCTCCTGGACGTTGATGCTCTGCCTTAACCTGTTGGCATACCAAACACGACTCTACAAACTTGGCCACGTCCCTCTTCATGTTTGGCCACCAATAATGTAACCTTAAATCTCGATACATCTTGGTGCTACCAGGATGCACAGAGAAGGAAGATGAATGAGCTTCGGTCAAGATTAACTCACGCAACTCCTTGTCATTTGGAATGTACCAACGGTTCCTGAATTTCAAAATACTATCATTGGAGAGACGGAAATCAGGGAAGGCATCTTTTAACTTACTCATCATACTATTATTCTCCTCTGAATCCACCTGCTGAGCCATCTTGATCTTATCCAAAATGGTTGGTTGGATGGTTAGAGTAGCAAGTAGACTCGACAGCTCAGGAACTATCTCCAATCCAAACCTCTGAACCTCCATCCTTAGAGGTATGGACATGGTTGACACCACGGGTCGCATTGTTGTTGACATTCTGCTTAAAGCATCGGCTACAGCATTAGCCTTACCTGGGTGATACTTAATCTCGAAGTCATAATCCTTTACAAATTCTAACCAACGTCTCTGTCTCATGTTTAATTCCTTTTGAGTGAAAAGATATTTCAAGCTCTTATGGTCAGAAAATACTTCACACTGCCGTCCATACAGATAGTGTCTCCAAATTTTTAATGCAAAGACAACAGCAGCTAATTCCAAATCGTGGGTGGGGTAATTCTGCTCATGACTCTTTAGCTGCCTAGAAGCATATGCTACAACTTTGCCCACTTGCATCAAAACACACCCTAAACCAATTTTGGATGCATCACAGTAGACACTGAACTTTCCTTCTTCGGTTGGGAGAGTTAAAAGTGGGGCTGTCGTTAATTTCAGCTTAAGTGTTTGGAAGCCATCTTCACAAGCTTCAGTCCAAAAGTACTTGGTGTCTTTCTTTGTCAAACTAGTTAAAGGTTTAGCTATCATAGAAAATCCTTTAATAAACTTCCTATAATAGCCTGCCAAACCAAGAAAACTGCGGACTTCACTGACATTTCTTGGCTGCGGCCAATCCTTCACGGCCTGAATCTTGGTTGGATCTACTGATATGCCTTCAGCAGAAACGACATGACCTAAAAAGTTGACCTTATTCAACCAGAACTCACATTTAGATAACTTGGCATAAAGTTGCTGCTGTTTCAATGTTGTCAAAACCACTCTTAAATGTTCTGCATGATCATCTTCGGTCTGTGAGTATATAAGAATATCATCAATGAATACGATCACAAACTATTCAGATACTCACGAAACACTCGGTTCATCAAATCCATGAAAGCTGCAGGTGCATTAGTTAGCCCGAAAGACATGACAAGAAACTCGTAGTGTCCATAACGAGTTCTGAAGGCTGTCTTAGGTATATCACTCTCCTTGACCTTCAATTGGTAATAACCTGAACGCAAGTCAATCTTTGAAAACACTTTAGCTCCCTGTAATTGGTCAAACAAGTCATCGATCCGGGGTAAGGGGTACTTATCCTTAATTGTCAACTTGTTTAGTTCTCTATAATCTATGCACACTCTAAGGGAACCATCTTTCTTCTTAACAAATAAGACAGGCGCACCCCAAGGAGAACTACTTGAGCGTATGAATCCTTTGTCAACTAATTCCTGTAGTTGGACCTTTAACTCTTTTAATTCAACAGGTGCCATACGGTAGGGATTCTTAGATATAGGTAATGCCTCGGGGTATGTATCAATTACAAAGTCAATTTCTCTATCAGGTGGTAATCCTGGCAAATCATCCAAGAATGCTTCAGGGAATTCCCGAACTATGGAAATATCTTGCAACTCTATCTTACTATTCACTCGAGTATCCATTATACTAGCTAGGTAACTTTCACAACCATTTTTCAATAGTCGGTGAATTTCTAGTAAGGATATGATTGGTATTTTTCTTATCTTAGGAATAGCTTGGAAGGAATAATGATCACCATTTGGGGGCCGGAATTCAACTAATCCAGACCTACAACTTATCGTGGCATAGTATCGGGATAACCAATCCATTCCTAATATAACCTCGTACCCCTTCATATCAATTACAATCAGTTCTGCATACAACTTTCTATCTCCCAAAGACACGACATCACCTTTCACTATTTGCTCAGAATGTAGAGATTTCCCTGATGGTAACATAACACTATACGGTCTATCAGCTGGTGAAAATCCTAACTTATGTTTGCATACAAACAGGGTTGCTATGAATGAGTGTGTGGCTCCCGTGTCAATAAGTGTATATGCAGTAATGCCACAGATCATAATGGTACCTGTTATAACTGTATGCTGCATAGCGTCTTCATCCTCCATCATAGCAAAAACTCTGGGGGCTATCCTCACTCGATTCGGGTCTGGCGGCATGGGGCAGTCTCTGACTAAGTGCCCAACCTTGTCACATCTGTAGCAACGGCCAGAGTGAAGCTTGCATTCACCATGATGATTCTTCTGGCAGTTGGGGCATAAAAGTCCTCTGTCTTCTGTTCTTCGAACTGTAATTGTCATCCAGTTTTATACATATGTCATCCAGTCCCATTTCCAGAGAAGGTTTCTTCTCCTTGTAACGTTCTAAAAGTTTCAAAAAAAAAGGTATAGTCTGTGTTTTTCTGTTATGTCCCAGAGTGATGGCTTGGCTCTCGGATTCAGATCGGAATCGGGTCTCGAGCTGTCACAGTTATGGTATCAGAGGAAACAAGGTTTTAAAATCGATTCTGTAAAATGTCTGACTGCGCAACCCGCCACGTGAGATCGCTCCACCAACTGTAAGTGTTTAAATTCCCGTAAAAGTTCTGGTTATTAAATTAGGTTATTCTGTTTATAGGGTTTCTTAGAAATGGTGAGAGGGCATCAGGAAGAGTCAAGCGATAGCTCTCGTGCCATTGACCGACTAACCAAACTGGTGGGTGTATAGTCCCGCATGGTTGAACGTATGATGGCCCGAGAAGACAACGAGAATAATAATAATAATCAGGGGAATGCTTCACGTGACACCAGTGGAGATAGATTCAGGCTACTCCAGCTGCCTACATTTGATGGACTATCTACTGACCCAACTCACACTGAGGAATGGGTCCGGTAGATAGAGAGGATGTTTAGATGCGCAGAGGTGGAAGAAAATAAGAAGGTTCTATGTGCCACGTACCAGCTCACCAAGAATGCAGGATTTTGGTGGGACACGTTCCAGGCAACAACGGTGGCGTTAAGCTGGGAGGGATTTAAGTGAATGTTCTATGAGAAGTATTTTGACAGAAGTGCGAAGAAGGAAAAGATGATAGAGTTCTCTCGGCTACGGCAGTATGGATCGGTGACCGAATATGTTTAGAAGTTTGAATCCTTATCCCGCTATGCACCTCATTTGGTGGCCACTGACGAAAACAAGGTGCACCAATTTATTCAGGGTTTGAAGCTAGACCTCTTACGAGGGATTTCATACAGGAGATTTGACGAGGCCCCGTATACGAAGGTGGTGGCCAAAGCTTATCAGTTGGAGGCCTTAGAAATGAAGTCCCAAAGACAGAGAGATTCATTGAAGAGATTTCCCCGTGATGCCCCTCAACAACAACAACAACAACAACAACAACAACAACAACAAAGGGGTCAAAATTTGCAAACTCAGCAGCAACAGAACAGGGGCATTAAGAGGCCCATTGAGACCATCACTTATCAAGAGAAGTGAAAGAGACCAATGGGGGCTCCTCAACTTTCAGCATGCCCGCGATGCCAGAAAATTCATAGGGGAGAATGTAGACTCATAACCGGCCAATGCTTTCGATGTGGCAAAGAAGGCCATCACGTCCGGGATTGCCCAATGCCGGATACGAAACCAAATCAGGCCGTACCTAGAGTTTTTGCAATGATGGAGGATGTTGAGGATGCCGCTCAGCACACAGCAATTACAGGTACAATTTCAATATGTGATGCACCTGCTTATACCTTGTGGGACACGGGGGCCACACATTCGTTTGTGGCCATGGACTTCGTAGTTAGACAGAAGTTTTATTGTACGCCGTCAGATCAGCCCTACCGCATTATGCTACCGTCCGGAGAGTTTATGCACTCCGAGCAGGTTGTAAGGGGTGATATAGTGTCAGTAGGGGACCAGAAGTTGTTTGCCAACCTTATCGTCATCAGTATGAAAGGATACGCTGTTATTCTGGGGATGGACTGGCTGTTTAGACATCACGCCACCATCAACTGCAGGTCCGGGTTAGTGTCGTTTAAGCGCCCGAACGAGGTAGAGTTCTCCTATCAGGAAATACCAAAGAAACACCATATGCCTGTTATATCTTCCTAAAAAGCTCAACAGCTGATGAGGTAAGGATGCATCGGATTTCTTGCCCACGTAGTAGATGTTCAAAGTGGGGTGGAACTTCAAAATATTTCGGTAGTTCGAGACTTCTTAGAGGTTTTCTTAGATGACTTACTGGGATTGCCACCTGATCATGAAATCGAATTTGAAATTGACGTATATTCTGGTGCTGAATCGGTATCGAAAAATCCGTACCGTATGGCGCCAATTGAGCTGAGGGAGTTGAAGGCTCAGCTAAAGGAATTGATGGACAAGGGCTTTGTGCGCCTTAGCTTCTCTCCGTGGGGTGCTCCTGTCCTATTTGTTAAGAAGAAGGATGGGTCCCTACGCATGTGCATCGATTACCGTGAGCTGAACAAATTGACCATCAAAAATAAGTACCCATTGCCGAGGATCGACGATTTATTTGACCAACTACAAGGGGCTCGGGTATTCTCAAAGATTGATTTGCGCTCCGGTTATTACCAGTTGAAGGTCAGGGCTGATGATATTCTAAAGACCGCCTTCAGAACCCGGTACAGACACTACAACTTCTTAGTGATGTCGTTTGGGTTGACTAATGCCCTGGCGGCATTCATGGACTTGATGAACAGGATATTCCAAGATTTCTTGGATAAATTTGTAATTGTTTTCATCGACGACATCTTGGTCTACTCCATAAGTGAGGCTAAACACGAGGAGCACCTGGTAATTGTGCTATCGACTCTGAAACAACACCGATTGAATGCCAAACTGTCGAAGTGCGAATTATGGTTGAGCGGGATTAACTTCCTAGGCCATATGGTGTCGGCAGAAGGAGTGTCTGTGGATCCAGTTAAGATTCTGGCAGTGAAAGAATGGCCGAGACCGAGAAATGCCAGTGAGGTACGGAGTTTTATTGGGTTAGCTGGTTATTACAGAAAGTTTATCAAGGGATTTTCTGTAATAGCGAAGCCTATGACCAGCTTAACGAGGAAGGACATCAAGTTCAAGTGGTCTGAAGCTTGTGAGGTGAGTTTTCAGACACTTAAGCAGAAATTAACCGCTGCTCCTCTGTTAGTATTGCCAGTTGAAGACAGCAAATTCAGCGTATACTGTGATGCGTCCAAGATTAGCTTGGGATGTGTACTAATGCAAGAAGGGAAAGTGGTAGCATACGCATCCAGAAAATTGAAGAACCATGAACAAAACTACCCTACACATGACCTCGAGCTAGCGGCAGTCGTATTTGCGCTGAAAGTATGGAGACACCACTTGTACGGACAATCATGTGAGGTGTTTTCTGATCACAAAAGCCTGAAGTACATATTTACCCAGAAAGAGTTAAACATGAGACAAAGACGGTGGTTAGAATTTGTGAAAGATTACGATGTTGAGATTAAATACCATCCTGGTAAAGCTAATGTGGTAGCTGATGCACTGAGCAGGATGCCAGCTACTATGCAACCAGTTATGTCGGCCGTATCAATGCCTTTGAAAACAGAGATACAGAAGTTCGATATGGAGATAGTTTCTGGGCTATCGGCCATACTAGCAGACTTGACACTACGGCCCACCGTTCTAGACCGAATTAAGGAAGCCCAGGAGACCAATTCAAAGGAGATGGCTGATATTGTGAGCAAGATACCAATGGCCTCTTCCGATTTTAGTTATTCAGGAGATGGAGTTCTGAAGTTCAAAAACAGATGGTATGTTTCGAAAGACGAAGAGCTACGGAAGCACATCTTGTCGGAAGCCCACTCATCTTCTTTCTCTGTGCATCCTGGAAGCACAAAGATATATCAGGACTTGAAACTTCACTTCTGGTGGCCGAATATGAAGAATATAGTGGCCAAATATTGGAGTCTTGCATGATATGTCAACAGGTCAAAGCTGAACATCAACGACCAAGTGGAACACTTCAGCCTCTCTTGATCCCCGAATGGAAATGGGAGAACATCACAATGGACTTTGTTGTTGGCCTTCCAAGGACAGCTAAGGGCCATAATAGCATTTGGGTCATAGTGGACAGATTGACGAAGTCAGCCCATTTTCTACCTGTGAAGACGACGTACTCCATGGATCAGTATGCAGAGCTGTATATTAATGAGATTATTAAGCTGCATGGCATTCCTGTGTCGATCGCCTCAGACAGTGATCCCAGATTCACTTCCAGGTTTTGGAAAAGCTTGCAGAGCTCCTTGGGCACCAAGTTAGATTTCAGCACGACATTTCATCTACAAACGGACGGACAATCCGAGAGGACGATTCAAATACTAGAAGACATGTTAAGGTTGTGCGTGCTGGAATTTCATGCTCCTTGGAGTAGATATTTGCCACTCGTGGAGTTTGCTTACAACAATAACTACCAGGCTACAATCGGCATGGCTCCTTATGAAGCTCTTTACGGCAGAAAGTGTAGATCCCCATTGTGTTGGGATGAGGTCAGAGAAACCAAGCTTATCGGCCCTGAGATATTACAATAGATGTCCGAGGTGATAGCTGCTATCAAACAACGAATAAAGATTGCTCAGAGCCGATAGAAGAGTTATACGGACCATAGAAGAAGATACTTAGAGTTCACTGAGGGCGATGAAGTATTCCTGAAAGTGTCACCTTTCAAGGGCGTAATGAGATTTGGTAAGAAAGGGAAACTCAGCCCACGGTTCATTGGACCTTTTCCCATTTTGAAGGGTGTGGGAAGCATGGCCTACAGACTGCAGTTGCCAGCGTCTATGGATGGAGTTCACAATGTTTTCCATGTCTCGATGCTGAGAAAATGTGTACGAGATCCAACTCAGATCGTGAAACAGGTGGACTTTGATATCATGCCGACACTGACATACGAAGAAAGACCCATACAGATATTGGATACTTCACTCAAGGTGTTGCGCAACAAGGTAGTCCCATTGGTGAAGGTTTTGTGGCGCAATCATGATGTGGAGGAAGTCACGTGGGAAAGACTAGAGGATGTTAGGGCCCAATATCCGGACCTCTTTACTTAGACAAATTTTGGGGACAAAATTTCTGTTAAGGTGGGTAGAATGTAACACTCGGCATTTTTGCCTATGTAATTTCTCCCCGAATCATTATGTGAGATTAATTTGGTATTAATACAATGAACGTTTTGTTGGAAACCAAATTGATGGAAATTATATATAGATACATATAAATATGTATATTTGGATAATAAGATAAAAACCAAACTAATGTATGAGTGAACGAAACCATTAGTTAGAAATGCATGGAGGGGTAAATTGGGAAGGAATTAAGGTTGGTGGGAGGGAGCCAATGGATGGTTGCCAAATGTCGATAACTTGCTGAGAAACCTACCTATTCTCCTCTCTTCTACGTGAACCTTCACACTCATCCCTTCCTCTCTGTTTCTTCTCTTCCAGACGAAAATCACCCATCGAAGCACCTTCGATCTTCCTTGATTTTTCTTCTGTTTCTGCCTAAGGTAAGTATCTGCTTATGCTAACGTGTCTGGACAAGTTAAATGACAGTTTTGTTGAAGTTTAGGGTTTGTGATATTTTGGAGAAAACTCGTTGTTATTGCATGAAAACATGTTAGTTTGTTTTCTAAAAACCTGAATGGAGTTAGGAGCATATCCTACAAGTTATTAGTTAGCATTTGCAGCTTGTTTATTTTCCTTCCGTGCATTTACAGGTCCGTGCATAACCGAGACGTTCAAGACTATCAACTCTACAGAAAATAGGTAAGTTTATATCCGTAGGTTGGCCCTTAAGGCCCTACATCACGGAGATACTAGGTATTATGTAGGTCGGGTGGTTTCGGGTAGAGAAAGTTAGAGTTAAGTTCTGAGTTATCTGTATCATACATTACGTTCTGCTATAATATTTCTGTTGTCTGCCGTTTTAAGTTTAAGCACTGTAAATGCTCATGCATACACAATTTTCCGAAAGACATGCAAAAGTTTTCTGTGCACGATTTTGAAGTTAAGAAAGATAAAATCTGATTGTAATGTATTGGTTAAGTGCGGGACGGGGACTGGCCTACTGTTCTGTACTGCTTTGTCTGTTCTGTCCTGTAACTCTGTTATGTGTCTGTCGTGCACTTGCCAGTTCTCCTATAAGCCCCACTTATACCCCTCTGACAGATAAAAACAATGTTCTGTAATGTCACTGTATTCTGAAAAGTTCATGCATAGCATATGCATCATTGCATTTATATGTTCTTATAGAGTTTTAGACTCATAGGTGAGCTCTCTGATGTAGGTACTAAAACCATGGATGAGGACTTTGTGCCTCAAGATGATGATTTGATGTAGTTGGCGGATCGAGCTCATGGGGGTTGGTTGCTGCAGCTAGACATATATCTGTCCCGAGGTTTAAGTTTTTTTTAAGTAAATTCCATGTCTGTAAACCCTACTGGAACTCTGGTGTTTTTGTTTTAAAACTCTGTTGGGGTTCTGTGTTTTTGTTTTTTTTTTTAAAAAAAAAACTCTGTTGGAAATTCTGTTGGGAATATATAATGTATAGGTTCTGATGTTCGAGGTTTAAATCTTTGTTTGACAGTTGATAGTTGTCTCTTGAAATATTTTGTTGTTGATGTATTTAAAACCTCTGTATTTGACAGTTGAATTTATGTCCTGAAGCATTCCGGAATTGTTTGGAATATTTTCTATTTCAGGGTGTGTATGGATTATTTCTGATTTTAGAGCCATCCATGCAATCTGTTTTACTTAAAATTCTGTCGTGTTTTCCTGGTATGTCCAAGATCATATTTTAAATCGCTTTCTAAAGTTTGAAGCTTCCATACCTTCTGTTTTCATGTTTTCTGTTTCCATGTATTCCTGTCAAAAGTTGTCAATTTCTGCCTTTAAAACTACATCGCCCGCCCAGTTTATCCATATCCACTGCTGCTTTAAATTCACTTCTACAGCTTCCCATTCTAAAAATCACGTCCACTGCTACTTGTAAAATCATATCCACCACTGCCCGCTGCCCGTTTAAAACTGCATCCACCACTAACTTTACAATTTCATCTTCTGCTTGACGTCATCTGTTTTGTCTTATTCACGTCCATCGGTGAACAGTGCACTTCTGGCCGCGTACTCTGTTGCCTTTAAAATTTACATCATCCGCCTGACGTCATCTGTTTTGTCTTATTCACATCCACCAGTGAACAGTGCACTTCTTCCTGCCTCCACTGCGTCCACTATTCATTTTTGTCGTATTCACATCCACCGCTGCTTTTAAAATTCATATCCACCCTGCCACTATTCATTTTTGTCATATTCACATCCACCGCTGCTTTTTAGATTCATATCCACCGCTGCCTTTGTTTATTCACATCCACCGCTGCCACTGTACACTTTTGTCTTATTCACATCCACCGTTGTCACTGTTCACATTTGTTTAAAATCCACTTCCTCCGCCAGTCTTCTGCTTAAGTTTTTCTGCTTTTATTTCTTGTTTATTCTGTTTATTTATTCTCATCGTCCCTTTCTGTTCCCTGTTCTTCCCAGTCTCTTCTGTTATTCACTTCTGTGATCCGGTTATAAATTAGCTCCCAGTTTTTAAATCCAGAGAAAGTTTTCTCTCTTTGATAAGTTTTAAAGGTTCGATTTATAAAAGTCCTTTGTCTTCTGTTCTTCGAACTGTAATTGTCATCCAGTTTTATACATATGTCATCCAGTCCCATTTCCAAAGAAGGTTTCTTCTCCCTGTAACGTTCTAAAAGTTTCAAAAAAAAAATATAGTTTGTGTTTTTCTGTTATGTCCCAGAGTGATGGCTTGGCTCTCTGATTCCGATCGGAATCGGGTATCAGGCTGTCACAGAATCCTCTAGTGGCAAGCGAGCATATAGACGAAGAAGAAAAAAATATTATTGATTTCGAGGAAAAAGATTAATATGCTTTAATTTTTAAACGATATTTAATGTTTTATTTCAATTTGAGAATTTTAATAATTATGTTTAATTTTATTATTAAATAAAGTTTCATAAATTTTTTTAATTATGCGATGGTTTCAAGATTTTGACAAATTTATTACATAGTTTCCGTGAAATTAAAGTTTTTAATTAATGTTTAAATTACGATTTAGCGCTCAATTTAAATCAATTTAGAAAAAATTTTAGGGTTTTCAAAATTAAGATTTCAAATTAAAGATTTTTAAATTTGGGCATTACAGCTGTAGCAAGTTTTCACGATGTTATAGTGGTTGTACATATAACTACAGTGAAAAGAAAACTAAATCTCAGTCATCTCTTATTCAATTGTTCTTCAATTCTGGTAGTTGCATGTAATTTTTTTATGTTAAAATTATTTTATTAGTAAAAATACTTAAACCAACCTTATTATTTTTGTTATTTCTTATTTGTTAACCAAGTTTTACAAAGAATTATACTAATGCATTTTCTATTGTGAGATTGACAATCTACTTTTACTTTATTACTTAATGACGATACGTACTTCTGCACAGTGGTTGAGTTAGTTTTCTTGCAAGTCTGTCTAAAACATGCTATCAATTTGTTCGCAGTAAAATAAAATTAATTTTGAGGTACAGTCACCCTTTTAGATAGTTGAGAAGGTTTGGTAACGTGACATGTTGACTTGATTTGCTCTATAATTTATAATTTTTTCAATATATCAATGTTCAGAAAATACATACCGAACCAATCTCACATCATCTTCTTGATTAGCATCCCTATCAAGGAGAATGTTACTTATGAGAAGTAACCAATACGTATTTAGCGTACAAGATAACCACAACTCTAATGACCTTACTAGACTTCAAATACAACAGCATACAAATAACTCTTGCATATTTTCAAAGAAAAAATCTATGTTATTAACTCCAAGTCATAAGTGGAGTAATTATGCTAATGAGTTTTCAACTGTGTAGTTAGTGTATACAACAATAAAGTCCTATTGCATCAACACACAATCTATAAATGCAAATATGTTGGCATTAATTTTTTTGCAAAATACATTTATGGTAATAAAATTTTATTCTATTAATTTCTAAATTAGTAGTTTATTTCTTAGTAATCAATAAATAATCTATTCAGATTATTGGATGGATGACTATTGGAAATCATGAAGATATTAGTGAAAATAAAAATAAGGAAACTTGAAGATCAATGAAAGTATTTGATATTCCAGAGGCATTTGTTTTTTTGGAAAAGTTTATTTTGGAAGGTCTATTTGAAACAGATTTGATGAATTATATCAGGCCTTGAGATCACATTAATCATGGGATACTTCCCTAAGTCTTTGGGATCCATATCCAAGTAGTTGGCAATACTTTCATAAAATATCACACGAGGTGTCATACAACCGATTTGTTGAAATTTGGTTTCCTTATTCTTTGCGGCTCTGCATTTCGATTTGGTAATTGGTTAAACCTCAGATAATGCAGTTACCAATGATATTTAAGTGTTCGTTTTCTAAGAAAGCAACTGACGGATTTTTGATTATCCTTGAGAGAAGATTTCTTCATCGTTGAGCCATCAGCATTCTTTCTCTCCCAACGCTTCTGCGTATGGGTTTGTGATTGTTCATTCAGTTATTGAATGATTATTTTACACACTCAGTTTATGCTGTGAAATTCATCGATTATTCGAGTGTGTTGATTTATTGCATCCGAAGACAACGACCTGGTGTTACAGACGGTGTCCTAGAAGGCAATCTTCCTTATTCTTCATTGAATCTCAGTCTCGAGAGGAGGCTACATTGGAACTCGGGAAGAGTTCTATTTATCGACAAGGGGAGCTTGTCATTTTGATCGTGGGCAAGGAGATCTTGCCATAACACGGATTTTGGGAGGAGTCATCAACAACAAGGGGAGCTTGTTGCTTTTAGATCTCAGAAGAGATCGATCTCAAGTCGAGGGGAGCTCGCTGAAACAGTTTCATTGGGGAAGTTAGGAAGTGGTGGCAACAAAGATAAGAGGGAGTCTTTATTTGTTTAAGTCCGTTTGACTTGTAACTTTGTGAACTTGTGAAATGTTTTTATATTTGGGCATGGCTAAGTAGACGTAGGCGATTTGCCGAACTGCATTACCAATCTCCTGTCTCTTTAATTTCTGCATATTTATAATTGTCCATCATTGCATTAATTATCGGTGTCACATGAAACACTCTGTGTGACATCGCATAACTGATCTTAATCTTTCAATTAGTATCAGAGCGGGTCGTTTCTATTTCTTAAGCGAGATCTGCGGGACAAGATCATAGTTCGTGTGCGATGGACTCTATAAAGGAAGGAGGTTCTACAATGGGTCCACCGTTGTTGGATGAAAGTAATTATGCTTATTGGAAGGCGAGGATGGGAGCATTCATTAAAGCTATTGATGAGAAGGCCATGAGATCTATTTTGATATAATGGAATCCTCCTATGTATATTGATGCAGAAGGTGTCACATCTCCCAAGCCGAAAGAAAATTGGTTAGTAAATGAAGATGCTTTGGCAAATAGTAATTCAAAAGCTCTCAATGCTATCTTCAATGGCGTTGATCCTATTCAATTCAGACTCATCTCCACATGCGAATCTACTAAAAGGGCATGAGAAATTCTTCAAATCACCTATGAAGGAACATCAACCATAAAGCTGTCCAAGATGCAAATGCTAACCACTAGATTTGAGAATCTGAAGATGCAAGAAGATGAGAGTATTGGTGAGTTCAACGCCAAACTATGTGACATAGCAAATGAAGCATTTGCTCTCGGTGAGATGTTTCCCGAAGAAAAACTTGTAAGAAAATGTAACATCCGGAATTTTTTGTACACCTAGTTTATTCCCGTTTACGCAATTTCCAACTCTACGTGTCGTTAAACGGCGAAGCTGTAGTCAGAATCGAGAGCGGAAAATTTACGTGGGTAAGAAAGTAATTATTTTGAAGCTAACCGGAATGTTAGATTTATAAGAATTTGGCTGAGAATGGGTTAAATAACCGTTAGGTTAGAAAATTAAAGGTTGAGGGTGAGATGGTAATTAGAATTATTATTATTATTATTATTATTATTATTATTATAAAACAAAAACAAAAACCCTATTCTTTTTCCTCCTCACACGAAGAACTCCAGAGGCTGAGATGTTTCCTCCCCCTCTCGCCTCTGTTCTCCTGTTCTCCTCGCACGCCAACGACGGTTCTTCTCACGCCGAAGATCGATTCTTCAGTCGTTCTTCCGTATTCCTTCTCTGTTCCGTCAATTTAAGGTAAGCTTGATTAGTTAGGAGTTTAGCTTTTTGGTTTAGGGTTATGTTTTGATGATAAATCGGTGGATTTTAAGTTAGGGTTTTGGATTTCGTTTATTATACCATATTATTATCGATTATTGTTGGTTATTAATGATAAAAAGGATGAAGAACATCAAATTTCTTATATTTCACAAAAAAAAAAATTAGAAGATTTACAGGGCAGTTCCTGTTTTAACCAAATTCGGCTATGCTGATAATAGTAAGTTGTTAAACGAATTTAACCATTAAAAACTAGACACTTTAAGGTTTGTATAGCACCTTGAACCATCAAATTCGGACATGTATTCAATTTATTACGAATTTTTGAAGTTGGATAAAAAATTACGATTTAAAAACTAGGCAGTTTCGGTTTTCTTGAGAACTGACCTAGCTCTTGATTCTAATTTGTTAAATGGCTTAAATTGTTGGATAGGGGACTCTTAGAGAAGTCCATAGCAACTTGAACCACTCGATTTCATCGAGAATTGATTAAGTTATGGATTTTTGAAGTTATTGTGCAAAAACTGGAAAGGTTCAGCGAGCAGTTCGTTTTTTTGGTTTTCTATCTTGACTCTATTTTGTTTTGGATAAATGGACAATTCCATGTTAAAATAGACATAATGAGGTTTTCAAAACATGTTGAATCATTGAAAACGGATAAGAATTTAGGGAGTTATTAAGGTTTAAAGTTAAGCCAATTTTAAATGCAAAATTAGAGAATATTGAAAGAAAATTGTTGAGTTTTGTTAGTTGAATGAACTTCGAGCTATTTAAGTGGTTGAATTAAATTGTTGGTGTGAATGTGACTCAAAACTAATTTGCTTGGAATATTAGGTTGAGGTATAAGGTTTTATTCAAATACCTTAGTTATATTTTTGGTTTCAAGTTGGAAGTTTACTATGCTAAACTGGTTTATTTTGTGTTAAATTGCCTTGTTGATAGTTAGACGAAGAAAGTTGTGCAATTCAGAGATTTTGAATTAATGCTTGAGGTTTATATTGTGAACTTGTATTTATTATTAGGTTGTTAAATTGACGAGACTAAATCATTTTGGACTTTGAGCGTGTGCTACGGACGCGAGGTAAGTTCTCGTGACTTACTAGGGCCGATTGACCTACACCGTACGTCGATGTCGCGTCGAGGATCATTGGTGAATTGTTTGTTTATATGCTTTGGTTGGATAGTTAAGATTAGTTCTTTTATAGGTTATGTGTTTTTATTGTCTTGATGGTATATATGTAGAATGTAGATTATTTTTTTGTTGTCTTGATGGTATATATGTTGTATATACATTATGCTTTTTATTGTCTTGATGGTATATATGTTGAATGTTATGTTATGCACATGTTCATGCATCATGTTTTTTTAAAAGAGCATAGAAAATGAACTTCCGTACTATGTTTTCATGAAAAGAGATGTGGCTTGAAAGTGGGCTATTGATCTATTGTGTAGGCACAAAGGGATCTGTCACAATACCACATCACCTGAACTAAATGAATCTATGTAATCTGTTATCTGGTCACGCGAGGTGGGGCTCAGGCATGGCTGTTGTTTGTGTGAGCATGTACCCCCCTCGGCTAGATAGAGAGGGTTGTCCGACCGCGGAATGAATCTTTTTCTTTTAGCGGGCTGATATCTCGGTGACAATATGTCTGCGACATAATAATAAGAAAATGTTGCATGATTTCTGAAACTCATACGCACAGTATGCATTGCACTTACGAAACTTACTGATCCTTTAGCTCATAGTGTGTCTGTATGGTGTAGGTGATCAGAATATAGGTGAGGATGAGGTCCTTCCACCCGAGGAGTGATGCAGTTGACGGAGGATGGCTCGTGGTGGTGTGCTGGCGCAGTCGAGGCGTTTCATGACCTGTGGGGACGTATACAGTTATTTTGGGTTGTTTTGGATAGAAAATGTTAGGTAAAATATTGTACAGATAGAACATTATAGGATGTTTGGATCTGGAGTAGTTGATAGGTTTATGTTTCGAAGTTTTTAAACGTTTTGGAAACTTATTTTATAACCGCTCGATGATTTTAAAACAGGAGGAAATGTTTAGTTTTTAAACGGATCCACGCGGTTCGTTTTCATGAAAATGTATTTTGTTTGAATTGTGACTCGGGTTGGTTTGAGCGAGATAATGGTTGATGTACGAGTACTTAGAGATTAGATGTTGAAATGTATGTTGTGGTGTAAGTAGAATTTATGTTTATATTTGTAGAAATATGATGAAAGAAGAAAGAAAGGGAAAAGAAAGAAAGAGGAAAGGAGGGGGGGGGATGTAATACCCGGCTTTACGGAATATTAATATTGTAATATATGATGACATTTTTGTAAATATATCAAATCAAGCCCGTTTTACAAAAATAAAGCTTTATTATGATCTTAGAGAGTAATAAGAATTTTAAGGAATTTATGGGATTTTTCGGAGTAATAATGCTATATTTCGAGTAATTACGTTTCTCGTAATATAAAGTATGTTTTAGTAAAAATAGTAAACGAGGTTCGATTTCCGAACGGACAGTTTTATTAAATCCCAAATAATAAGTTGGACTTATTGGTGAAATAAGGAAGTTTGGTGAAACCGAATAGCTAGTTAATTAACGAAATGAACGACGAAATCAATATAAAAACAATGCAAGGGAAAAACGGTCTTTTGCCAAGTCAAAAATTATAAAATAACCTAAACTATTCTTCTTCTTCATTTCTCCTTTGCCGAGTGAAAAACCAGAGAGCGAAGCTCTCTCTGCCAGCCGACGACGATTCAACATCCGACCTCCGATTCGCGCTCCGATCGTCTCGTTTTCTTCACGTTTTCTCCTCCAGTCGACGCTCTAGGTATGAATCTATGATCTTAGAGCGTTAGTTTTCGGTTTTTGAGAAGTTTAACGGATAGGGTTTTGTCAAAAATGCGAATTAGGGTTCGAAATCGATAGGTTGTCGTAGTTTATGGACGTATTGAACGTAAGGAACGTTATTGGATGAATTTATACAGATTTGTGTGAAATGTTAAAATTGGAGAATTTAGGGATTTTTGGGAAAAACTCGTAATTGGGATTTGAGGTGCCGAGCGCGTAGTTGCTCGAGGGAACAGCTCGATGAATTGGATTAGAGCTTTAGGAAATTCCTTAGTTAAGGATTTTGTTAGTTTAGTACATTAAATTGTTTTAAGCTCGTTTTAACGACAATTTGGTGAAACTTCTTAGGTGAACAACGCTCGTGGACGGAGCTTGAGCTGCAACGGACACGAGGTAAGTTCTCGTGATCTTCTCTAGCCGATTGGCCTACACCGTACGTCGAAGTCGTCTCGAGGAGTTTTGGTGGTGCGTTTGTTTAAATTGTTTTGGTTGGGTAGTTAGGTTAGTCGTTTATAGATTATTTTTGTTTATCGTCTTGATGGTACACATGCTGGTTGTTTACTTTGTGCATTTGACTGCTCATGCATCGCATCTGTTAAAGCATCTGTTCAAAAGAACCAACGAAATGAATCTACGTAATCTGTTATCTGGTCACGGCGAGGTGGTTTAGACCTCGGTGACATTCTATCTGCGACGTAATTAAAAAGTAAAATGAACCAACAAAATCTACGTAATCTGTTATCTGGTCACGGCGAGGTGGGTTTAGGCCTCGGTGACAATCTGTCTGCGACGTAATGAATCTGAATCTGAATCTGTTATCTGCATAAATCTGAATCTGAATCTGTTATCTGCATGTTTTATAAATGACATACGCATCTGCACGCATCTGTATTTACGAGAGCTTGCTGAGATTTTTATCTCATAGTTTTTCTGTATGGTGTAGGTGACATTGAGGCAGGTGAGGATGAGATCCTTCCACCTGAGGAATGAGGCAGTTGCCGGAGGATGACCTGCGGTGGTGTGCTGGCGCAGTCGATGCTTAACCTGACCCGTGGGGAAGTATGTATAGGTTTTGGGGTTTTTGGGATGTTTTGGGCTGATGGTTGTATAGACATTTTAGGATGTTTGAATCTGTTAGTTGATAGGTTTAAAACGTTTTCGGAAATCTATTTTATAAACTATTTTTCTTATAAAGTTTTTATGGAATTGCTGGATGATTTTAATAGGAGGAATAGTACGGTTTTAAACATATCCACGAAAGTTTGTTATGTTTTAAACACGTTTTAATGTAGGTTTGTTTCGTTAAGTCGAAATTTGATAAATTGGGATGAGAGTTAAGTTGTGTTGAAATGTCGAGAGTTTATGGCATACAAGGATGGAAAAATGCATGTGAATGGATGAAGTTTTGCTCTCTGGAAATTGGATTCCAGAGAGCAAACTGAATGATCGCTGCACTCTGGAACCCAGAGTGTGCAGCGATGCAGCGCTGCAGCGTTGCACCAATGCAGCGCTCGATCGCTACAGCAATGCAACGATCGATCGCCTCTCTCCCTGTCACGGCTTTTGACGATTCTGCCCTCCCTTCTATCTCTGATTTAACTTTAATTGTTTTATTAAATGTTTTTAAGTTTTAATAAATGGATTTGAGATATGTTTTAAATGATTTTCTAAATGAATTCCGATTTCGATTTCGGTTTAGTTTCCGTCTAAGGTTAGGTTCAAAGTTATAATGATAAAAAAATAAAATAAAATATATGTACAGGAATTTGGGTACAGTCTTAAGGTCGTCACAAATTATGGTATCAGAGCCCCCGGGTTTTAAAATCGGTTCTGTAGACTGCTCAACTGCACAGCCACTACGCGGACATCCTTCATCAACTGTAAGTATGTTTATATGTTTTCTTTAAGTTTTATTTTTTAGGATGTTTGTTTTAACTTGATATAAGAGTTATATAAATATGGTGCGTCGAGGAAACAATCGAGATGATCGAGACGATACGATAGACACTCTTAAAGACTTCATTGCTCAACAGTCTCAACATATGGAGCGACAGGCTCAACAGATGGAGAGGCAGTCTCAACAATTGGGCACCCTTATTGACCGAGAAGGCGTTAGAGCTCGGGAGGCAGCTATTTTAGGTAACCGTGGGATGGAGAGATTTCAGAAGCTCCAGCCCCCTATCTTTAACGGACAGTCTATGGATCCCTCGTCAGCCGAGGAGTGGATTCGCACCATGGAGGACATGCTGGCATATGCTAGCATTGAGGACGGAGAGAGGGTTGCTTTGGTGAGTTACCACTTAGCATTAGATGCCCGATTTTGGTGGGATTCTATCAAGGCGACCACCGATGTGATGATTATGGGCTGGGAACGATTCAGAGAGTTGTTTTACGACAAGTATTTCAGCCATACCGTACGAGAGGCGAAAATGGTTGAGTTTATGCAGTTACGGCAGGTCAATTCTATTGCCGAGTACGTGATGAAGTTTGAAGCCCTTTCTCGATTCGCGCCACGTCAGGTCAGCGTTAACGAGGACAAGGTAAGCCGATTTTTACAGGGACTTAGTCAGAAGTTCCGGATGCGCCTTACTATATCTGGGGTGCGGAATGTATCGTACGACGAGATAGTGGCCAGGGCGCTTGATATTGAGACCGTTGATCTGAGTTATGTCAAACCGAGGGAGCCAGCTAGGGGCTTCTTTCGTGAGATCCAGCCTCAACCCCGAAATGAAGATTGGCAGCCACGAGGACAACCACAGCAACAACAGAGAGGTGTTAAAAGGCTGTATGTGGGAAATAATGACCAGGGCAATGGTAAGCAGGTACAAGGGGTTTCACAAATGCCTTGGTGCCCTAAGTGCCAGAAAAAACATGGTGGCGAGTGCCGGGTTGGCACGAACAAATGTTTTAGGTGTGGCGGAGCTGACCACTTCGTCAAAGATTGCCCGAAGCCCGGCCGAGATCAGTCAGACAATGATCGGAGGAGGACTATGCCGAGGATTTTTGCATTCATCGAGCCTGGTGACATCGATGACAGGGCCCAGCCTTTTCTTGTTACAGGTACTGTCTTAATTGCCTGTATGACATTATGTTTGTGTTAAATAGATAACAATAATAGCGATGTTAACGATAGACTCGAAAATGGAAAAGTAAGAAAATAGAAGGTGGGTAAGAAGGATTATTTGGTGAACCTCGACGAGAAGATAGTAGACTACATATAGGACAATATAGACTTTATAGGTTCAGAATTATGCATTAGTAGGAACATTGGTGTTCGAGGAACTAAGAAAGTTGACTTGAATAATGAGATGTTTCAAAAAAAAAAAATTTCTTTTGGAGAAAATAGAAGAGTATGGTTGGTGAGTTTGAGGAGGATTGAGATTATGGACGTAAATTTATTTAGCAACAAATCTGCGAACAAGAGGATTGTGGATGAACCATTACACGGAAGCCAAGCATTATATTAAACCCGACTAGGAGAAACAAAGGAGTGTAGGCCACTTAGTAACTTCGAGGAAAATCCTTGTGCAGTATGTGCAATAATAGGAATAACTGAAGGGTTAAGGTTAGAATAGTTAGTTGGAGCGAAATTACGACAAAACGTAGTGATTCCATCGTACTTAGGGACTAACAAGGAGTTGAGCTAAACAAATGAGCGTGATGTATATAGTAAGAGGAAAGACATAGCGATAAAATTCATTGAGGTAGCTTAGAACAATACATGATGTTTATAACGTTTTAGTTACAAAGGAACCAGGAACCTAAGCGAGTAGTAACCTTATCCTAGATGGATTCATTGGAACCTCGGGGTAATTTTGATGAGACAGTTTGTGAAATTAGAGATTTGAATCTTAGTTGAGAATTTTTATTAAGACTCGCGAGGTGCCCAAACAGGTGTACAATTTGGATAGTATTGACGAAGAAGTTCTGTGGGGACATTACTAGGGAAATGTCGATACGGGTGGTCATAAAAGAGAATAAAGTTAAGGCCAACAAAATTATACGTAAGGCTAGTTTTACAACTCTGATGTTCTTATAGAAATTGTTATACCCGATAGGTGGATAGGGTCGTAGTGTAATGCAGATTTAGTGTTAGAATAAATAATTTGAGAAGGCTTCGAGAGCATGAGGTAATTAAGTACGTGTTCGATAGACACAGGATTAAGAAAGTTAGAAACAAAAGTGACTTAATTCGCGGAGTTGAAGTTGAAAATAAAGAGAAGTTTGGATTGCAACTTGAGTGTTGTTAGGAGTCCTTGAACAATGGTCAACGCAAATGACGTCAGAAAGTTGAAGTTATTTCGAGGATTTAGGATAAGAGACAATCTTTAGTAGAAACCGATTGATAAGTTAGAGAGAGTTTAACGTTTTGGGTGACCGAATGTAAACCAATGCGTGCTCAGGACGTTAAGTGTGAAGTACACAGTTAGAGGTCGTTTGGTTACGACTTAGAGATTTTGTGAGATTTGATGCGTGAACTGAAAATGAGGACTACGATTAGGAAGTTAATGTAGAAATTCGGTTGGTGTGTATCCCAATTGTGAACATGATCGAGAGAATTGCGTTGAGATATGGGTTACAGCCCATAAATTGGATGAAATTGTAGACATTCAGTGTGGTTGGTGTTAGGAAGCTTAGGCACAACCCTGACAAAATGGGGCATGTGCAGATATTAAAGTGACAGTATGTCATTTGATTAATTGATTTGAGATTTGAAAGTTGGATTATGTTTAATACTTGGGTAAGAACGTGTACGATCAAATCAAAAGTAGGGAATACTAATTTAAGGCCGAGGTTGAAGAGTAGAGTAGAGAGTTTTGGTTTAGAATCATGAAGTATGACCGTATGTGCAGATGATAAGTCGAAGTATAAAGACGCAAGACATGAGACGTTAATATCAAGGACTATAAGCCAGTGCAAATTTTGAGGACAAAATTTTAAATAAGGTGGCTGGAATGTAATACCCAGCTTTACGGAATATTAATATTGTAATATATGATGACATTTTTGTAAATATGTCAAATCAAGCCCGTTTTACGAAAAGAAAGCTTTATTATGATCTTAGAGAGTAATAAGAATTTTAAGGAATTTACGGGATTTTTCGAAGTAATAATGCTATATTCCGAGTAATTACGTTTCTCGTAATATAAAGGACGTTTTAGTAAAAATAGTAAACAAGGTCTGATTTCCGAACGGATAGTTTTATTAAATCCCAAATAATAAGTTGGACTTATTGGTGAAATAAGGAAGTTTGGTGAAACCGAATAACTAGTTAATTAACGAAACGAACGACGAAATCAATATAAAAACAATGCAAGGGCAAAACGGTCTTTTGCCAAGTCAAAAATTATAAAATAACCTAAACTATTCTTCTTCTTCATTTCTCCTCTGCCGAGTGAAAAACCAGAGAGCGAAGCTCTCTCTGCCAGCCGACGACGATTCAACATCCGACCTCCGATTCGCGCTCCGATCGTCTCGTTTTCTTCACGTTTTCTCCTCCAGTCGACGCTCTAGGTATGAATCTATGATCTTAGAGCGTTAGTTTTCAGTTTTTGAGAAGTTTAACGGATAGGGTTTCGTCAAAAATGCGAATTAGGGTTCGAAATCGATAGGTTGTCGTAGTTTATGGACGTATTGAACGTAAGGGACGTTATTGGATGAATTTATACAGATTTGTGTGAAATGTTAAAATTGGAGAATTTAGGGATTTTTGGAAAAAACTCGTAATTGGGATTTGAGGTGCCGAGCGCGTAGTTGCTCGAGGGAATAACTCGATGAATTGGATTAGAGCTTTAGGAAATTCCTTAGTTAAGGATTTTGTTAGTTTAGTACATTAAATTGTTTTAAGCTCGTTTTAACGACAATTTGGTAAAACTGCTTAGGTGAACAACGCTCGTGGACGGAACTTGAGCTGCAACGAACACGAGGTAAGTTCTCGTGATCTTCTCTGGCCGATTGGCCTACACCGTACGTCGAAGTCGTCTCGAGGAGTTTTGGTGATGCGTTTGTTTAAATTGTTTTGGTTGGGTAGTTAGGTTAGTCGTTTATAGATTATGTTTGTTTATCGTCTTGATGGTACACATGCTGGTTGTTTACTTTGTGCATTTGACTGCTCATGCATCGCATCTGTTCAAGCATATGTTCAAAAGAACGAACGAAATGAATCTACGTAATCTGTTATCTGGTCACGGCGAGGTGGTTTATACCTCGGTGACATTCTATCTGCGACCTAATTAAAAAGTAAAATGAACCAACAAAATCTACGTAATCTGTTATCTGGTCACGGCGAGGTGGGTTTAGGCCTCGGTGACAATCTGTCTGTGACGTAATGAATCTGAATCTGAATCTGAATCTGTTATCTGCATGAATCTGAATCTGAATCTGTTATCTGCATGTTTTATGAATAACATACGCATCTGCACGCATCTGCATTTACGAGAGCTTACTGAGATTATTATCTCATAGTTTGTCTGTATGGTGTAGGTGACATTGAGGCAGGTGAGGATGAGATCCCTCCACTTGAGGAATGAGGCAGTTGACAGAGGATGGCCTGCAGTGGTGTGCTGGCGCAGTCGATGCTTAACCTGACCCGTGGGGAAGTATGTATAGGTTTTGGTGTTTTTGGGATGTTTTGGGCTTATGGTTGTATAGACATTTTAGGATGTTTGGATCTGTTAGTTGATAGGTTTAAAACGTTTTCGGAAATCTATTTTATAAACTATTTTTCTTATAAAGGTTTTATGGAATTGCTGGATGATTTTAATAGGAGGAATAGTACGGTTTTAAACATATCCACGAAAGTTTGTTAAGTTTTAAACACGTTTTAATGTAGGTTTGTTTCGTTAAGTCGAAATTTGATAAATTGGGATGAGAGTTAAGTTGTGTTGAAATGTCGAGAGTTTATGGCGTACAAGGATGGAAAAATGCATGTGAATGGATGAAGTTTTGCTCTCTGGAAATTGGATTCCAGAGAGCAAACTGAATGATCGCTGCACTCTGGAACCCAGAGTGTGCAGCGATCATTCGCTGCAGCAATGCAGCGACCGATTGCTGCAGCGTTGCAGCAATGCAATGCTCATTCGCTGCAGCAATGCAGCGCTCGATCGCTGCAGCAATGCAGCTTTCGATTGCCTCTCTCCCTGTCACGGCTTTTGACGATTCTGCCCTCCCTTCTATCTCTGATTTAACTTTAATTGTTTTATTAAATGTTTTTAAGTTTTAATAAATGGATTTGAGATATGTTTTAAATGATTTTCTAAATGAATTCCGATTTCGATTTCGGTTTAGTTTCCGCCTAAGGTTAGGTTCAAAGTTATAATGATAAAAAAAAAAATATATATATATATATATATATATATACGGGAATTTGGGTACAGTCTTAAGGTCGTCACAGGGGAGGCCGAGCACTCTGGAAGAATTCCAGAGTGTTTGACGATCGATCGCCGGCTTGGGGCAATCGATCGCCCCTCTTTGGTCGCGCGATCTGTGATCGCCTGGTGAGGCGATCGCTGGCAAAACCAAGCAATCGCCCCTTCATTTTAGGGGGCGATTGCCCCTTCTGCCCTTGTTTTTGTCGGTTTCCACTGCTTTAAATATTTTTATGTTTTTATTATGTTTTCTTTTAATTATTTTAAAGTTTTATCAAATGGTTTTCAAAATAGATTCGAATGTTTTGACAATTTTGGTTTCCGCTCTAAATTCCGTTAAATGCAATTAAAGTTATTAAGATAAAAAAAATAATACGACAAAATTAGGATACGGGTAAGGGTCATTACAGTTATGGTATCAGAGCCCCCGGGTTTTAAAAACGGTTCTGTAGACTGCTCGACTGCACAGCCACTACACGGACATGCTTCTTCAACTGTAAGTATATTCTTTAGTTATGCTTGATTTTTTCTATTTTCTTTGTTATAATCGATTGTGTTAGAATAGTTAAGAAAGCATCATTGTTCGAGGAGTTAATTGTTTTCACACTATGGCTTATAGGTTAGTCGAAAAGTTCAAGTATAACTAGGTATTTGGGTGAATATAAATTTGATTATTTAAGGAAGTAGGAGACAACATCATGTGTTATGGGGACGTTAAAGATGACAATCACCGTGAGATCAAGTGACGAGTGCATGGATTTCCATATTATGGATTTCCATATTAAGGCTGAGAATTAGATTCATTACTAGCAAGGGGTTAACTTTTATAAGGAAGAAGTTAGAAAACTAGATGTAGAATTTTATTGGATCATTGAAGTAAAATACTCATTTATGAGGAAACTTTGAGATCGAAGTTTTGATTAAGGGTTATTAAAGACTAAGACCATTGTAGCCATTGTAGATAGAAGTAATACAAATGAGTTTGCTCAATTCGTGTTGAAGGCCATTATGTGACACATAAGAGACTCTTTGGGAGGAATTACAAGTTTTGGGTCAATTTCAATTTTTCATTCTGAAGGTACTCAGTTGATTTCCATCAGTTATCCATAAGACTGAATTCTAAAATTTTGGACTAATCTAAATGGGTCATGTACATAGGTTCGCATTTATGTTTTAATGATTAGACTCCCGTCAGTAAAGTTTTCCCTTTTAGTTCAAGGAAGCATAAATAATTAGTCGATTTCCCAGCCACAAGTGATATGTTAGTTACAAATTCTTTTGCTAAGAATAATTCACCTATTCTATCTAATCGAGTGGTTTAGATCGTTGCAAGTATACTTTTGCAAAATGTTAGATTCCTTAATGTTCCAACTGATTATGAATCTAAAACCAAGTTGGTTCAATAAACCAGATGTGTAACACCCGGAAATTTCATTTTAAAGATTTTGGGCCATAAGTTTAGAATTTCAATATTTTAAGCATTTATAGAGTCTTAATTCGTAGAAATAATAGATAAAGTCTAAATGGCCAACGGGAAGTTTCGTTAGAGCCCTAAGAATAAATAGAAATATTTGGAGGAATAAGAGAACTTTAGGAGAAACCAAATCGATAGACGAAATAACGATTTAAGTTAAGGAATTTAAACTAAGGGCAATTAGGTAAATTATTAAGTAAAGTTTTATTAAAAACCTAAACTCTCTCTCTTCCCTCACTTTTCTTCTCCCTCACGAATACTCTCCCTCTCCCTCGCGATTGCTCCTTCTCCATCGCCAATCCTCAATGCCGGCGACTCCTCCGATTCCAGCGATCTTCTTTCCCCTTTTCTTTGACAAAACAACGTGCTAGGTAAGTTCTACACTCTAGACAAGTTTATTTGTAGTTTTGGAGTTATTTTGATTTAGGGTTTGTGAAGAATTTAGGGGTTAGAAATCGTTAGGTTTATTATTACTCAATGATGATGTATTAGTGATTATTGAGGTTGTTGGAGTAGATTAATGGTGTTGGTTGAGGTTTAATGTTAAGTGTAGGTTGTTGGAAATGTAGTTGGATACCATTAAAGGAGTTTAGAAGTTAGTGAGCGCCAAGTGCTCGATGAAATGCCCGAATGAAATGAATTAGAGTTTTTAGAAGGATTTGTCCTAGCTCAAGATGTCGATTTGTTTAGATTTGATGTTTGAGAGTCGATATTAACGATGTATTGTTGAATGCCCTAGGTAACACAAGCTCAAAGGACGGTGCTCGGCATATCTAGGACGCCAGGTAAGTGAGTGTTAGGTTTCCGGCCACTAAGGCCCTACGTCGTACGATGTTGATTATGTTTATTGTGATGAAGTTAGGAGGTTATAGAGGTTGGTGGTAAGAAGGGTAGCTTAAGTAGTGCCTTAGCGAATTTAGGGGTCGTTCGATAGATGTCTCTACGTATGTCTTCTCATGCATCATGTTTCTCACGGGACTAAATGTATGTTTCTCACGGGACTAAATGTATGTTTCTCACGGGACTAAATGTATGTTTCTCACGGGACTAAATGTATGTTTCTCACGGGACTAAATGTATGTTTCTCACGGGACTAAATGTATGTTTCTCACGGGACTAAATGTATGTTTCTCACGGGACTAAATGTATGTTTCTCACGGGACTAAATGTATGTTTCTCACGGGACTAAATGTATGTTTCTCACGGGACTAAATGTATGTTTCTCACGGGACTAAATGTATGTTTCTCACGGGACTAAATGTATGTTTCTCACGGGACTAAATGTATGTTTCTCACGGGACTAAATGTATGTTTCTCACGGGACTAAATGTATGTTTCTCACGGGACTAAATGTATGTTTCTCACGGGACTAAATGTATGTTTCTCACGGGACTAAATGTATGTTTCTCACGGGACTAAATGTATGTTTCTCACGGGACTAAATGTATGTTTCTCACGGGACTAAATGTATGTTTCTCACGGGACTAAATGTATGTTTCTCACGGGACTAAATGTATGTTTCTCACGGGACTAAATGTATGTTTCTCACGGGACTAAATGTATGTTTCTCACGGGACTAAATGTATGTTTCTCACGGGACTAAATGTATGTTTCTCACGGGACTAAATGTATGTTTCTCACGGGACTAAATGTATGTTTCTCACGGGACTAAATGTATGTTTCTCACGGGACTAAATGTATGTTTCTCACGGGACTAAATGTATGTTTCTCACGGGACTAAATGTATGTTTCTCACGGGACTAAATGTATGTTTCTCACGGGACTAAATGTATGTTTCTCACGGGACTAAATGTATGTTTCTCACGGGACTAAATGTATGTTTCTCACGGGACTAAATGTATGTTTCTCACGGGACTAAATGTATGTTTCTCACGGGACTAAATGTATGTTTCTCACGGGACTAAATGTATGTTTCTCACGGGACTAAATGTATGTTTCTCACGGGACTAAATGTATGTTTCTCACGGGACTAAATGTATGTTTCTCACGGGACTAAATGTATGTTTCTCACGGGACTAAATGTATGTTTCTCACGGGACTAAATGTATGTTTCTCACGGGACTAAATGTATGTTTCTCACGGGACTAAATGTATGTTTCTCACGGGACTAAATGTATGTTTCTCACGGGACTAAATGTATGTTTCTCACGGGACTAAATGTATGTTTCTCACGGGACTAAATGTATGTTTCTCACGGGACTAAATGTATGTTTCTCACGGGACTAAATGTATGTTTCTCACGGGACTAAATGTATGTTTCTCACGGGACTAAATGTATGTTTCTCACGGGACTAAATGTATGTTTCTCACGGGACTAAATGTATGTTTCTCACGGGACTAAATGTATGTTTCTCACGGGACTAAATGTATGTTTCTCACGGGACTAAATGTATGTTTCTCACGGGACTAAATGTATGTTTCTCACGGGACTAAATGTATGTTTCTCACGGGACTAAATGTATGTTTCTCACGGGACTAAATGTATGTTTCTCACGGGACTAAATGTATGTTTCTCACGGGACTAAATGTATGTTTCTCACGGGACTAAATGTATGTTTCTCACGGGACTAAATGTATGTTTCTCACGGGACTAAATGTATGTTTCTCACGGGACTAAATGTATGTTTCTCACGGGACTAAATGTATGTTTCTCACGGGACTAAATGTATGTTTCTCACGGGACTAAATGTATGTTTCTCACGGGACTAAATGTATGTTTCTCACGGGACTAAATGTATGTTTCTCACGGGACTAAATGTATGTTTCTCACGGGACTAAATGTATGTTTCTCACGGGACTAAATGTATGTTTCTCACGGGACTAAATGTATGTTTCTCACGGGACTAAATGTATGTTTCTCACGGGACTAAATGTATGTTTCTCACGGGACTAAATGTATGTTTCTCACGGGACTAAATGTATGTTTCTCACGGGACTAAATGTATGTTTCTCACGGGACTAAATGTATGTTTCTCACGGGACTAAATGTATGTTTCTCACGGGACTAAATGTATGTTTCTCACGGGACTAAATGTATGTTTCTCACGGGACTAAATGTATGTTTCTCACGGGACTAAATGTATGTTTCTCACGGGACTAAATGTATGTTTCTCACGGGACTAAATGTATGTTTCTCACGGGACTAAATGTATGTTTCTCACGGGACTAAATGTATGTTTCTCACGGGACTAAATGTATGTTTCTCACGGGACTAAATGTATGTTTCTCACGGGACTAAATGTATGTTTCTCACGGGACTAAATGTATGTTTCTCACGGGACTAAATGTATGTTTCTCACGGGACTAAATGTATGTTTCTCACGGGACTAAATGTATGTTTCTCACGGGACTAAATGTATGTTTCTCACGGGACTAAATGTATGTTTCTCACGGGACTAAATGTATGTTTCTCACGGGACTAAATGTATGTTTCTCACGGGACTAAATGTATGTTTCTCACGGGACTAAATGTATGTTTCTCACGGGACTAAATGTATGTTTCTCACGGGACTAAATGTATGTTTCTCACGGGACTAAATGTATGTTTCTCACGGGACTAAATGTATGTTTCTCACGGGACTAAATGTATGTTTCTCACGGGACTAAATGTATGTTTCTCACGGGACTAAATGTATGTTTCTCACGGGACTAAATGTATGTTTCTCACGGGACTAAATGTATGTTTCTCACGGGACTAAATGTATGTTTCTCACGGGACTAAATGTATGTTTCTCACGGGACTAAATGTATGTTTCTCACGGGACTAAATGTATGTTTCTCACGGGACTAAATGTATGTTTCTCACGGGACTAAATGTATGTTTCTCACGGGACTAAATGTATGTTTCTCACGGGACTAAATGTATGTTTCTCACGGGACTAAATGTATGTTTCTCACGGGACTAAATGTATGTTTCTCACGGGACTAAATGTATGTTTCTCACGGGACTAAATGTATGTTTCTCACGGGACTAAATGTATGTTTCTCACGGGACTAAATGTATGTTTCTCACGGGACTAAATGTATGTTTCTCACGGGACTAAATGTATGTTTCTCACGGGACTAAATGTATGTTTCTCACGGGACTAAATGTATGTTTCTCACGGGACTAAATGTATGTTTCTCACGGGACTAAATGTATGTTTCTCACGGGACTAAATGTATGTTTCTCACGGGACTAAATGTATGTTTCTCACGGGACTAAATGTATGTTTCTCACGGGACTAAATGTATGTTTCTCACGGGACTAAATGTATGTTTCTCACGGGACTAAATGTATGTTTCTCACGGGACTAAATGTATGTTTCTCACGGGACTAAATGTATGTTTCTCACGGGACTAAATGTATGTTTCTCACGGGACTAAATGTATGTTTCTCACGGGACTAAATGTATGTTTCTCACGGGACTAAATGTATGTTTCTCACGGGACTAAATGTATGTTTCTCACGGGACTAAATGTATGTTTCTCACGGGACTAAATGTATGTTTCTCACGGGACTAAATGTATGTTTCTCACGGGACTAAATGTATGTTTCTCACGGGACTAAATGTATGTTTCTCACGGGACTAAATGTATGTTTCTCACGGGACTAAATGTATGTTTCTCACGGGACTAAATGTATGTTTCTCACGGGACTAAATGTATGTTTCTCACGGGACTAAATGTATGTTTCTCACGGGACTAAATGTATGTTTCTCACGGGACTAAATGTATGTTTCTCACGGGACTAAATGTATGTTTCTCACGGGACTAAATGTATGTTTCTCACGGGACTAAATGTATGTTTCTCACGGGACTAAATGTATGTTTCTCACGGGACTAAATGTATGTTTCTCACGGGACTAAATGTATGTTTCTCACGGGACTAAATGTATGTTTCTCACGGGACTAAATGTATGTTTCTCACGGGACTAAATGTATGTTTCTCACGGGACTAAATGTATGTTTCTCACGGGACTAAATGTATGTTTCTCACGGGACTAAATGTATGTTTCTCACGGGACTAAATGTATGTTTCTCACGGGACTAAATGTATGTTTCTCACGGGACTAAATGTATGTTTCTCACGGGACTAAATGTATGTTTCTCACGGGACTAAATGTATGTTTCTCACGGGACTAAATGTATGTTTCTCACGGGACTAAATGTATGTTTCTCACGGGACTAAATGTATGTTTCTCACGGGACTAAATGTATGTTTCTCACGGGACTAAATGTATGTTTCTCACGGGACTAAATGTATGTTTCTCACGGGACTAAATGTATGTTTCTCACGGGACTAAATGTATGTTTCTCACGGGACTAAATGTATGTTTCTCACGGGACTAAATGTATGTTTCTCACGGGACTAAATGTATGTTTCTCACGGGACTAAATGTATGTTTCTCACGGGACTAAATGTATGTTTCTCACGGGACTAAATGTATGTTTCTCACGGGACTAAATGTATGTTTCTCACGGGACTAAATGTATGTTTCTCACGGGACTAAATGTATGTTTCTCACGGGACTAAATGTATGTTTCTCACGGGACTAAATGTATGTTTCTCACGGGACTAAATGTATGTTTCTCACGGGACTAAATGTATGTTTCTCACGGGACTAAATGTATGTTTCTCACGGGACTAAATGTATGTTTCTCACGGGACTAAATGTATGTTTCTCACGGGACTAAATGTATGTTTCTCACGGGACTAAATGTATGTTTCTCACGGGACTAAATGTATGTTTCTCACGGGACTAAATGTATGTTTCTCACGGGACTAAATGTATGTTTCTCACGGGACTAAATGTATGTTTCTCACGGGACTAAATGTATGTTTCTCACGGGACTAAATGTATGTTTCTCACGGGGAAAGAAAGTGGTTAACGAAAAGAAAACGAAATGAAATTGTTTTATAAATGTCATGCATATATGAAATGTTATGTATAGCACACTCCTTACTAAGCATTAGGCTTAACGTATTTATCGTATGATGTAGGTGACGAGAACGAAGGTGAGGAACCTCCCTACGATGATCAAGTGTAGTTGGTCGATGGACAGAGATCGTGGCGGCGGAGCGTGTTTTGGCAAGGCTGGTTGACTCACGGTTAGGTGTTTTTGAGAGTTTTTGGGAGATGTTGGGATAATGATGAATGTAGGATTTAATATGTTTTAGGATGTATGGAGATTGAATAGATTATGTATTGGGTTTTATAGTGTTTTGATGTTTTTCAAATGGGAAGGATATGTTAAACTTTTAAACGGAACTACGCGGTTCGTTTTTATAAATTTGATTACGTTTAAAGTGGTTTTAAAGAAATTGAACAAAGTCATGTTTGAAGTGTATTTTATGGAAGTATGAATAGATTGGGTGAAGAAGTAGTGGGGAAAAGTGAGAGTTGCAGTGTTTTGTGTGTTGAAGGTTTTGAGTTATGTATGTGAAGTCTAGGGCGTGTAATGGTGAAGAAAAGAAAAAAAAGAGGGGAAAAGAAGAAGCTGGGCTCTCTGGAGAAAATCCAGAGAGCTTGGCGATTACTCTCCTCTGGGAGCTGAGTAATCGCCTCTTGGGCGAAATGAGGCGACTCTCTCTGGAGAAATCTAGAGAGCGTGGCGACTGATCGCCACAACTGTGACGAATCAGTCGCCACTGGCGACTGCAACAGGCGACTAGTCGCCTGTTGCAATCGCCCCTAGGGCGATCAGTCGCCCCTTTTGTGGCGACTGATCGCCATGTGTTATATAAAAAAAGGATTTTAGTTATTAATTAATTGTTTTAAATGTTTTATTTGTTTTTAAGTTTTAATTGTTTTATAATGGTTTTAAACGATTTACTAAATAAACTTTGATTTCAATTCCGATTTCGATTTCGATGGAGATTTCTGCCTTAAGTACAGTTAAAGTAAACAAAAAAAAAATGATATTACGGGTTGTGACAAGATGTAAGGTTCTACTTCACAATTTCTGAGTTGAGGGTCTTAGAATACAAACTTCGTACAACGAATTGTGTAACCTAATACCACCAGAGGAAACATGGATATTTAGAAATTTCATTTAGCTTATGATTAGAGGAACATAACTTATGAGATAAGTTGGGAATAATTAGGCACGAATTCTAGTAGACGGATTCCCTCAAAGTTTGGCTAATCATACAAAGAAAATTTAGAAGCTTAAATATGAACTTGTGCAGATCAATCGTCAATTGAGACGACATGGATGTTGATTTTCACTTGGAAAGTCAGTGTATCGTGAAGAATATGGTTAATTGCAGGAAGTTAAGGAGTTAATTCTGAAATCCTGTAGTCTAGTGCTTATATTAAGGGAGAAGATAGTATGAAAATATATTAGAGAGATTATTAGTCTTCCTGTTCTAAGTAATCAAGAAGAATCGAGGACATAAAGTGAAACTTTTATAGTTAGAATGTTGAAGTTTACGTCAACCATAGTTTGAAAGAAAACAAGATTTAGAATTAATTTACAAATCTCAATACTTTAACTAGTCAGAGAGGAGTTGAAATCTTAAGTTTAGAAGTTATCTAATACGACATGTGCAATGTTAGTAAGTCTCATGTTACTGTAGTATTATAAGCTAATAATTTGATGATTAAGTATAGTCTTTGTTTTGAGAAGATAGAGATATAGAGTTATATTGACCTTGACAATTTGTAAAATTTTAATTAATTGCAGTGAAGTCAAGAAATCAAGGAACAAATTTTGGATGGACGGACTTATGTTTTAGTTGCGCATAAGTGTATGTTTTTAGATAGTGAAAGGATTAGTTGGATTAGATGTTATTTGATTTTATGAGAATTGAATTTTTTGTTCGAGTACTTAGAAGTTGGAATTATTTGGAGACTTAAGACAAGAATGTTCCTCATACGCATGTAGTATAACTCAATTGAGAAAATTTTGAGAATTTGGAAATAGAAGATTAGAACGTGAATGAATCTGTTTCAGGGGATGTAGGGGTAAAGCTATGTCAAATAATTTTGAAAGTTCAGGTTATAGCGGGTTGAATTAAAGCCAAAGAATAATAACAGTTTAGAGTGACGCAAATTAGAGACATAGGGATTTGACAATACGTTATGGATGCTCGAGGCTATAGTTGAAGAGATTGAGGTCAGTGAATGTAACTATGAGGAGTATTATGAAGTAAATGGGTAAAGAGATCCTTATTGAAGAACTATAGAGTTATTACTTTAGGATATGAATGATTAGGTGGGTAAATTTTGAGGATAGCGAATAGCGAAAGTGAGAATAATTGAGGTTAAAATTGGATAAATTGAGCGTAACGTAAGTAGTTATGAGAATTACATTTGAGGATATAATGAGGGAGGATCATTAGTAAACAGAGTTTAATAGCCAAGTACTAGAATATACAGCTTAGGATGAGCGAATATAAGAGTGTTAAGTGTGTTGTAACTCATAGAGTGATTGTGGTTAGAGAAGGACTTATGAGAGTTGGGTTTGGTTGGGCAGTTGGGAAACTGTTGAAGATGATCGTTTATAATAATTTATGGAAGTTGTATTGATGAAAGATTTGGAATGCTTACGGGCGTTGTTTTGGGATTAGTTTTATTAAGGGGAACAAGGATTCGAACGAATTGTGTTCGAGAAAATGTATAAATGGAACTAAATTGAATGATTTTTGAAGTTGAGGTTTAGTTGGTTTAAATTAAGGTAAGAAGATCTAGGAAAGAGTAAGTTTTCGTGTAAATAGCTGGGATCATAAAGGTAAATTCTAATTAATGAGTCGCTAACTTTCGGGACATTGTTTATAGGGGTGGAACCAAAATTTTTTAAACAAGAATTTGATCTGTAGATAGTTGAGGGTTACGACTTTGAGGATGTATGGGATAAACGTAGGTTGAGAATTATAATGACAACACCACGAAGTTAAGGACTAAGGACTTATGATATATCTTTTGAAGGAGTTTAGACATGAGAGACCCTTGATGCTAGAAAAATTTTGAAGACAAAATTTTTGTAAGAAGGGTAGAATGTAACATACGAAATTTTCCGTACACCTAGTTTATTCCCGTTTACGCAATTTCCAACTCTACGTGTCGTTAAAGGTTGAGGGTAAGATGGTAATTATTATTATTATTATTATTATTATTATTAAACAAAAACAAAAACCCTATTCTTTTTCCTCCTCACACGAAGAACTCCAGAGGCTGAGATGTTTCCTCCCCCTCGCCTCTGTTCTCCTGTTCTCCTCGCACGCCGACGACGGTTCTTCTCACGCCGAAGACAGATTCTTCAGTCGTTCTTCCGTATTCCTTCTCTGTTCCGTCGATTTAAGGTAAGCTTGATTAGTTAGGAGTTTAGCTTTTTGGTTTAGGGTTATGTTTTGATGATAAATCGGTGGATTTTAAGTTAGGGTTTTGGATTTCGTTTATTATACCATATTATTATCGATTATTGTTGGTTATTAATGATAAAAAGGATGAAGAACATCAAATTTCTTATATTTCACAAAAAAAAAATTAGAAGATTTACAGGGCAGTTCCTGTTTCAACAAAATTCGGCTATGCTGATAATAGTGGGTTGTTAAACGAATTTAACCATTAAAAACTAGACACTTTAAGGTTTGTATAGCACCTTGAACCATCAAATTCGGACATGTATTCAATTTATTACGAATTTTTGAAGTTGGATAAAAAATTACGATTTAAAAACTGGGCAGTTTCGGTTTTCTTGAGAACTGACCTAGCTCTTGATTCTAATTTGTTAAATGGCTTAAATCGTTGGATAGGGGACTCTTAGAGGAGTCCATAGCAACTTGAACCACTCGATTTCATCGAGAATTGATTAAGTTATGGATTTTTGAAGTTATTGTGCAAAAACTGGAAAGGTTCAGCGAGCAGTTCGTTTTTTTGGTTTTCTATCTTGACTCTATTTTGTTTTGGATAAATGGACAATTCCATGTTAAAATAGACATAATGAGGTTTTCAAAACATGTTGAATCATTGAAAACGGATAAGAATTTAGGGAGTTATTAAGGTTTAAAGTTAAGCCAATTTTAAATGCAAAATTAGAGAATATTGAAAGAAAATTGTTGAGTTTTGTTAGTTGAATGAACTTCGAGCTATTTAAGTGGTTGAATTAAATTGTTGGTGTGAATGTGACTCAAAACTAATTGGCTTGGAATATTAGGTTGAGGTATAAGGTTTTATTCAAATACCTTAGTTATATTTTTGGTTTCAAGTTAGAAGTTTACTATGCTAAACTGGTTTATTTTGTGTTAAATTGCCTTGTTGATAGTTAGACGAAGAAAGTTGTGCAATTCAGAGATTTTGAATTAAGGCTTGAGGTTTATATTGTGAACTTGTATTTATTATTAGGTTGTTAAATTGACGAGACTAAATCATTTTGGACTTTGAGCGTGTCCTACGGACGCGAGGTAAGTTCTCGTGACTTACTAGGGCCGATTGACATACACCGTACATCGATGTCGCGTCGAGGGTCATTGGTGAATTGTTTGTTTATATGCTTTGGTTGGGTAGTTAAGATTAGTTCTTTTATAAGTTATGTGTTTTTATTGTCTTGATGGTATATATGTAGAATATAGATTATGTTTTTATTGTCTTGATGGTATATATGTTGTATATAGATTATGCTTTTTATTGTCTTGATGGTATATATGTTGAATGTTATGTTATGCACGTGTTCATGCATCATGTTTTTTTAAAAGAGCATAGAAAATGAACTTCCGCACGATGTTTTCATGAAAAGAGATGTGGCCTGAAAGTGGGCTATTGATCTATTGTGTAGGCACAAAGGGGTCTGTCACAATACCACATCGCCTGAACTAAATGAATCTACGTAATCTGTTATCTGGTCACGCGAGATGGGGCTCAGACATGGCTGTTGTTTGTGTGAGCATGTACCCCCCTCCGCTAGATAGAGAGGGTTGTCTGACCGCGGGATGAATCCTTTCCTTTTAGCGGGCTGATATCTCGGTGACAATATGTCTGCGACGTAATGATAAGAAAATGTTGCATGATTTCTGAAACTCATACGCACAGCATGCATTTCACTTACGAAACTTACTCAGCCTTTAGCTCATAGTGTGTCTGTATGGTGTAGGTGATCAGGATATAGGTGAGGATGAGGTCCCTCCACCCGAGGAGTGATGCAGTTGACAGAGGATGGCTCGTGGTGGTGTGCTGGCGCAGTCGAGGCGTTTCATGACCCGTGGGGACGTATATAGGTATTTTGGGTTGTTTTGGATAGAAAATGTTAGGTAAAATATTGTACAGATAGAACATTATAAGATGTTTGGATCTGGAGTAGTTGATAGGTTTATGTTTCGAAGTTTTTAAACGTTTTGGAAACTTATTTTATAATCGCTCAATGATTTTAAAACAGGAAGAAATGTTTAGTTTTTAAACGGATCCACGCGGTTCGTTTTCATGAAAATGTATTTTGTTTGAATTGTGACTCGGGTTGGTTTGAGCGAGATAATGGTTGATCTACGAGTACTTAGAGATTAGATGTTGAAATGTATGTTGTGGTGTAAGTAGAATTTATGTTTATATTTGTAGAAATATGATGAAAGAAGAAAGAAAGGAAAAATGAAAGAAGAAAGAAAGGGGAAAAGAAAGAAAGAGGAAAGGAGGGGGGGAGGCCGAGCACTCTGGAAGAATTCCAGAGTGTTTGGCAATCGATCGCCGGCTTGGGGCGATCGATCGCCCATTTTGGTCGCGCGATCTGTGATCGCCTGGTGAGGCGATCGCTGGCAAAACCAAGCGATCGCCGATGGGCGATCGATCGCCCCTTCATTTTAGGTGGCGATTGCCCCTTCTGCCCCTGTTTTTGTCGGTTTCCACTGCTTTAATTATTTTTAAGTTTTTATTATGTTTTCTTTTAATTGTTTTAAAGTTTTATCAAATGGTTTTCAAAATAGATTCGAATGTTTTAACAATTTTGGTTTCCGCTCTAAATTCTGTTTAAATGCAATTAAAGTTATTAGGATAAAAAAAATTAATACGACAAAATTAGGATACGGGTAAGGGTCGTTACAGAAAAACTCTACGGTCCTTGCCACAACGATTTGCCTATAAAGTCACTGCTATAGAAGAAGTCAAAGATGTCTCTAAAATGAAGTTAGAAGAATTGATAGGATCTCTTAGAACCTTCGAGATGAATCTTGGAAGAGACATAGAAGCAAAGAAGGCAAAAGGAGTTACTCTAAAAACCGAGGTACAGAACTTCAACGAACATAATGAGGACGACTTGGAGGAATCTCTAGCCCTACTTTCAAAGAATTTTAGCAGAGTTATGAAGAGATTTGGTAGAAATACTCGCGGTGTCAAGCACAAGGACACTAACTTCAAAAATGGTTCTTCAAGCAACAAGAAGCACAAGGAAGAAACTCATGTGTCTGATCAATCATTCAAGAACAAAGGTGTAATACCCGGCTTGTACGGAATATTTATATTATATTATGTGATGGCATTTTTATAAATATGTCAAATCAAGCTCGTTTTACAAATAGAAAGTGTCATTACAATCCTAACGAGTAATAGGAATTTTAAAGAATTTATGGGATTTTTTCGGAATAATAATGCTATATTTCGAGAATTTACGTTCAACGTAATATAAAGGACATTTTGGTAAAAATAATAAACGAGGTCCGATTTGCGAACGGACAGTTTTAATGGAGCCCTAGTAATAAGTTGAAGTTTTTGGTGAAATTGGAGAGTTTGGAGAAACCGAATCGTCGGTTAATTAAAGAAATAAAGGACGAAACAAATAGAAAACAAAGGGAGGGCAAAGCAGTAATTTGCCAAGTCAATTTTAAATTAAATAACAAACTTCTTTCTTCTTCTCCATTTCTCCCTGCTCTTCACGATCGCTAGAGAGTGCGATTTCTCTCTTCTCCCTCACGCAATCCATTTCGACCTCCGATTCGTGCTCCGTTCGTTTCAGTTTTCTTCACGTTTTCTCCTCCAATCAACGCTCTATATATGAATCTATGATCTTAGAGCATTTATTTTGATTTTTAAGGAGTTTAAACAATTAGGGTTTCGTTTAGGTTTTGTTAAAAATCAAGATTTAGGGTTCGAAATCGATAGATTGTTGTAGATTACGAATGTATAGGACGTATTGAACGTTATTGGACGAAGTTAGAGTGATTTGTGAGAAATGTTAAAACTGGAGAATTTTCGGGTTTTTAGGAAAACTTGTTAATGGTGATTTTAAACTATTGAGCGTTAATCGTTGTTTAAATACTTCGATTAGTTAGGTTAAGATTTTAGGAAAATTCTTTAGTTAAGATTTTTTTGTTGAAATTGGACGTTTAGAAGTTTGAATTCGTTTTAACGATAAACGTTCTAAATTTCTTAGGTAAACAACGCTCGTGGACGGAGCTTGAGGTGCTTTGGACATGAGGTAAGTTCTCGTGATCTTCTCTGGCCGATTGACCTATACTGTACGTCGAAGTCATCTCGAGGAGTTTCGGAGATGTATAGGCTTAAAATTGTTTTGGTTGGGTAGTTAGGATTAGTTCTGAATAGGTTATGCTTTTAATTGCTTTAGTGTCTCGATGGTACAAATCATGTATGTTTACTTTATGTTATATTGAACTGCTCACGCATCACGGGTTTTATAAAGCATGAAAACGAATTATCGCACGATGTTTTAAAGAAAATGGCGATGTGGCCTGGAGAGGGGCTATTGATCTATTGTGTAGATCGACTTACGGGTCTGTCACAATACCAAATCTAACACGTACTCATATAGTTACATGTCACGCGAGATGGGGCTCAGGCACTGCTGTACGTGTTGTAAGCGTGTACCCCCCCCCCTCTAGCTGGAAAGAGTAGTCCGACCGCTGGATGTTCTCTCTCCGGTTAGTGGGAAGAGATCTCGGTGACACCCACAGAGTAAAGTAAAGTAAAGAAAATGATGTATGATTATGAACTCATGCGCACAACATGCATTTCATTTATGAGAGCTTGCTGAGATTTTTATCTCATAGGTGTCTGTATGGTGTAGGTGACTACTACGAAAACAGGTGAGGATGAGATCCCTCCACCTGAGGAGTGATCCAGTTGACGAAGGATGGCTTGTGGTGGTGTGTTGCGCAGTCGATGCTTGGCCTGACCCATGGGAAAATGTGTACGTGTTTTGAGGGTATCGGGACGTTTTAGGTTAATGGTGGATTAGACAGATTTATTGTATAGCTAGATACATTTTAGGTTGTTTGGATCTGGATAGGTTTAAGTTTTGATGTTTTGAAATGTTTTGGAAACTGATTTGATAACCGTTTGGGTGATTTCAAAAACAGGTGGATTTGTTTAGGTTTTAAACGTATCCACGCAAATTGTTTTTATGAAATTGGGTTATGATTTAAATGTGTTTAGAGACGTTTGTTTTTAGAGTGATTGGTGAAATGCGAAATAGATGGAATTATGAATAAGTAGAGGTTAATGTTATTGTGATGTTTGATGTGTTAAGTGCATGTGTACGTAGGAAGATAAAGAAAAGAAAGGGGAGGCAGAGGAGATGTCGAACGATCGCCAGGGGCGCGATCGTTCGCCCCTCATTCGGCTGCGCTCTGGAAGAAATTCCAGAGCGCATGCCAAGCGATCGCCAGGCAATGGCGATCGCTGGGCAGGGACGATCGCCCAGGGGCGATCCGACTGGCGATCGCTCGCCAGTGTGTGATCGCCATGGGGCGATTGATCGCTGGTTTTGGGCGATCGATCGCCCCCTTCATTTTGTGGCAATCTTCCTCTTTTGCCCCGCCTGCTGTTTTGTTTTATTTTCAACTATTTTAATTAAACGTTTTAACTTTTATTTTAATTGGTTTGAGGTTTTGTTTTAACTGTTTTAAAACGAAGATTTCAATTTTGATTTCAGTTTAAATTCCGCCTAGAGTCATTTAAAGTTATAAGTATAGGGATAAAAAAAATATATAGTACGGAAAATTGGGTACAGTGTTAGGGTCGTGACAATTTATGGTATCAAAGCCCCCGGATTTTAAAATCGGTTCTGTAGACTGCTCGACTTCACAGCCACTACGCGGACATTCTTCATCAACTGTAAGTACGTTTATAGCTTTATTTAATTTCTAGTTTCTTAGCGTATTTGTTTTAACTTGTATATAGGAGTTATATAGCTATGGTGCGTCGAGGAAATTACCGAGACGATCGAGACGATACGATAGACACTCTCAAGGATTTTATTGCCCAGCAGTCTCAGCATATGGAGCGACAGGCTCAGCAAATGGAGAGACAGTCTCAACAGCTGGGTACTCTGATAGACCGAGAGGGCACTAGAGCTCGGGAGGCAGCCATTTCGGGAAATCGTGGGATGGAAAGGTTTCAGAAGCTCCAGCCCCCTATATTTAATGGACAATCTACGGATCTCTCTTCAGCCGAGGAGTGGATTCGCACTATGGAGGACATGCTGGCGTATGCTAGCATAGACGACGGAGAGATGGTCGCATTGGTGACCTACCACTTGGCACTGGACGCCCGGTTTTGGTGGGATTCCATCAAGACGACCACGGACGTGACTATTATGAGCTGGGAGAGATTCAAAGAGTTGTTTTACGACAAGTATTTCAGCCATACCATACGAGAGGCGAAGATGGTTGAGTTTATGCAGTTACGGCAAGTTGGTTTGATTGCCGAGTATGTGGGGAAGTTCGAAGCCCTTTCTCGATTCACGCCACGCCAGGTCAGCGTAAACGAGGACAAGGTACGCAGGTTTTTGCAAGGGCTTAGCCATCAGTTTCGGATGCGTCTTACTATATCTGGGGTACAAAATGTATCCTATGACGAGATAGTGGCCAGGGCGCTTGATATTGAGGCAGTTGATAGAGATTCTGCCAAACCGAGGGAGCCATCTAGAGGTTTCTTTCGAGAGATACGTCCTCAGTCTCTGAACCGAGGTTGGCAGCCTAGAGCACAGCCTCAATAACAACAGAGGGGAGTTAAAAGACCCTTGGAAGGAGGCAACGATCGAGGAAAAGGGAAGCAAGTACAGGGGGCTTCACAGATACCTTGGTGCCCCAAGTGTTAGAGAGAGCACAGCGGAGAGTGCCGAGTGGGCACTAATAAATGTTACAAATGTGGTGAAGTCAGCCATTTTATTAAAGACTGCCCGAAGCAGGGTCGAGATCAGTCAGGCAGTGATCAGAGGAGGATTATGCCGAGGATCTTCTCATTTATAGAGCCTAGTGATGTCGATAACGAGGATCAACCTGCCGTGATAGCAGGTACTATATTGATTATGGGCGTAGCTGTATTTTCTTTGTTAGACACAGGGGCTATGCACTCTTTTGTTTCCACTGCTTGTGTGTCTAGATTGAAGCTTGCGCTAGAGTTAGCAGAGTGCGAATATAGTGTGATGCTACCTTCGGGAGAGCGTATGCAGTCAGGACGTGTGGTCCAGGGCAATATTATCTCGATTGGTTACAGAACCCTCTATGCTCGCCTTATTGTTATGGGCATAGAGCATTATGATCTTATCTTGGGGATGGACTGGCTGTCACAGCACTTCGCCACCATCGATTGTCGATCTGGGATTGTCACCTTTCGACCCCCGGGTAAAGCCGAGTTTTCTTATCAGGCGATGAACAAATTGAGTAGCTCGCCTATTTCTTATTCAATGAAGGTCAACGAGCAGTTTAAAGGTGCGTGCTCTATTTACTTGGCCTCAGTATTTGATATTTAGTTGCTCAGCGGAGTGAAGCCGAGCGACATTCCTATAGTCAGAGAGTTCTCTGGTATATTCCTCGATGATCTTCCCGGGTTACCGCCAGACCGGGAGATTGAATTTACTATTGATGTTTATCCAAATGCCGCGCCAAGGTTTAAGAATCCTTATCGGTTGGCACCAGCTGAGTTAAAGGAGCTGAAGACTCAGCTTGATGAGTTGTTAGAGAAGGGTTTTATTCGACCCAGTGTTTCACCCTGGGGTGCGCCTAATCTATTCGTCAAGAAGAAAGACGGGACCCTCAGGATGTGCATTGATTACAGGGAGTTGAATAAATTGACGATGAAAAATAAGTATCCACTGCCTCGGATCGATGACTTGTTTGATCAGCTACAGGGTGCCCGAGTGTTTTCCAGGATTGACCTGCGCTCAGGTTATTATCAGCTGAAGGTCCGGAAGGATGATATTCAGAAAACAGCTTTCCAAACGAGGTACGGGCATTATGAGTTCCTTGTCATGTCTTTTGGACTTACTAATGCCCCTGCAGCGTTCATGGATTTGATGAACCTTGTCTTCAAGGAGTACTTGGACAAGTTCGTGGTGGTTTTCATCGATGATATCCTGATTTACTCTAAGACGAAGGAAGAACACGAGGAGCACCTGAGAGTAGTCCTGAGGATTCTATGCCAGCACCAGTTGTATCCAAAGTTCTCTAAATGCGAGTTCTGGCTGGATCGAGTCAGTTTTCTTGGCCACATTATATCAGAAGAAGGGGTTTCTGTGGATCCGAGCAAAATTTAGGCGGTCAGAGATTGGCCACAGCCAAAGAACGTACGAGAGGTGCGTGGATTTCTTGGATTAGCCGGTTATTACCGGAAGTTTATAGAGGGATTCTCGAAGATTGCACTACCTCTTTCAAGATTGACTCGGAAGAACGAGAGATTTATATGGTCGTCTGCTTGTGATAACAGTTTTATGGAGTTAAAGCAGAGATTGACCACCGCTCCAGTATTGGCGCTACCTGTTGAAGGTGACAAGTATAGCATTTATTGCGATGCGTCAGGAGTTGGACTAGGTTTTGTGTTGATGCAGGTGGGGAGAGTTATTGCTTATGCTTCTCGGCAGCTGAAGCCGTACGAGCTGAACTACCCTACGCACGACCTTGAGTTAGCAGCTGTGGTCTTCGCACGGAAGATATGGAGACATTATTTATATGGGCAGCAGTGTGAGATATTTTCTGACCACAAGAGCTTGAAGTATTTATTTACGCAGAAGGAGCTGAACATGCGACAGAGAAGGTGGCTTGAGTTCGTCAAGGATTACGATTTTGATATAAAGTACCATCCAGGAAAGGTGAATAACGTCGTTGATGCTTTGAGCCGAGTGCCTTCTGCGAGTCAACCTTCACTAGCAGCGATGTCAGTTACACTGCGGTCTGAGATCGAGAGGTTCGACGTTGAGATAGTGGCAGAGTTGTCCAGTATGCTCATCAACATTTCTCTCAGGCCGACTATTCTGAATCGGATACTTGAGGCTCAACAGAATGATACGGAGTGTGAGGAGCTTCGATCCAGCATGACATTGGGAGACTCGTCAGATTTTCATTTATCAGAGGATGGTATTCTGAAGTTCCGGCATAGGTGGTACGTGCCTAACGACGAGGACCTGAAGAAGGAGATAATGGCCGAGGCACATTCTTCGACATATTCTGTGCACCCGAGGAGTACTAAGATGTACCGGGATTTAAAGAAACACTTCTGGTGGCCAAGTATGAAGAGAGAGGTCGCCAAGTACGTTGAGACCTGTCTAGTCTGTCAACAGGTAAAGGCAGAGCACCAGAGACCGGCCGGAACATTATTGCCACTGCCGATTCCGGAGTGGAAGTGGGAGCCGATCTCCATGGACTTTATTGTGGGGCTCCCGAAGACGACGAAGGGCCATGATGGTGTTTGGGTGATCTTGGACCGATTGACAAAGTCGGCCAACTTCTTATCTGTGAGGATGGCATCTTCTATGGATCAGCTCGCCGAGCTTTATGTACGAGAGATTGTCAGACTTCATGGAGTGCCAGTCTCGATTGTCTCAGACAGAGATCCGAGATTTACGTCGAAGTTCTGGAAGAGTTTGCACAAAGCTATGGGGACTCAACTTAATTTCAACACGGCATTTCATCCTTAGACTGATGGACAGACAGAGAGGACTAATCAGATTCTTGAGGATATGCTCAGGGCCTGTGTGCTGGAGTTTCAGGGCTCGTGGAACCGATATTTGCCTCTAATTGAGTTCTCATACAACAACAGCTTCCAAGCTACTATTGGCATGGCCCCTTACGAGGCGCTGTATGGTCGAAAGTGTAGGTCTCCGTTATATTGGGACGAGGTTGGCGAGGCCAGCGTCGTTGGTCCAGAGATTCTACAGCAAACGGCAGAGAAAATTGCCATTATCCGACAACGTATTGAGGTAGCTCAGAGCAGACAGAAGAGCTATGCTGATACGAGACGGAGAGAGCTAGAGTTCGAAGAAGGTGACGAAGTTTATCTTAAAGTTTCTCCGTTTAAAGGCGTTGCGAGATTTGGAAGGAGGGGCAAGTTAAACCCTCGTTATGTGGGGCCCTTTCCTATTCTGAAGAGGATCGGGAAGATGGCATACAGATTAGAACTTCCAGCTTCTATGGAGGGTATCCACGACGTATTTCATGTGTCTAAGCTTCGGAAATGTTTGCGCGATCCGTCGCATATCGTGGAGGCTAGAGAGATCGAGGTACAGCCTACCTTGACATATGAGGAGAGGCCGGTACGTATTTTGGAGTCTTCCATCAAGGTATTGCGCAACAAAGAGATTCCGCTAGTCAAAGTCTTATGGCGGAACCACGAGGTAGAAGAAGCTACATGGGAATGACAGCAGGATATGATGGTTAAGTATCCTGAGCTGTTTGTATGATTTAATTTTGAGGACAAAATTCTAAATAAGGTGGGTGGAATGTAATACCCGGCTTGTATGGAATATTTATATTATATTATGTTATGGCATTTTCATAAATATGTCAAATCAAACTCGTTTTACAAAAAGAAAGTGTCATTATAATCCTAATGAGTAATAGGAATTTTAAAGAATTTATGGGATTTTTTCAGAATAATAATGCTATATTTCGAGAATTTACGTTCAACGTAATATAAAGGACATTTTGGTAAAAATAGTAAACGAGGTCCGATTTGCGAACGGACAGTTTTAATGGAGCCCTAGTAATAAGTTGAAGTTTTTGGTGAAATTAGAGAGTTTGGAGAAACCGAATCGTCGGTTAATTAAAGAAATAAAGGACGAAACAAATAGAAAACAAAGGGAGGGCAAAGCGGTAATTTTCCAAGTCAATTTTAAATTAAATAACAAACTTCTTTCTTCTTCTCCATTTCTCCCTGCTCTTCACGATCACTAGAGAGTGCGATTTCTCTCTTCTCCCTCACGCAATCCATTCCGACCTCCGATTCGTGCTCCGTTCGTTTCGTTTTCTTCACGTTTTCTCCTCCAATCAACGCTCTAGATATGAATCTACGATCTTAGAGCATTTATTTCGATTTTTAAGGAGTTTAAACAATTAGGGTTTCATTTAGGTTTTGTTAAAAATCGAGATTTAGGGTTCGAAATCGATAGATTGTTGTAGATTATGAATGTATAGGACGTATTGAACGTTATTGGACGAAGTTAGAGTGATTTGTGAGAAACGTTAAAATTGAAGAATTTCTGGATTTTTAGGAAAACTCGTTAATGGTGATTTTAAACTATTGAGTGTTAATCATTGTTTAAATACTTCGATTAGTTAGGTTAAGATTTTAGGAAAATTCTTTAGTTAAGATTTTTTTGTTGAAATTGGACGTTTAGAAGTTTGAATTCGTTTTAACGATAAACGTTCTAAATTGCTTAGGTAAACAACGCTCGTGGACGGAGCTTGAGGTGCTTTGGACATGAGGTAAGTTCTCGTGATCTTCTCTGGCCGATTGGCCTACACCGTACGTCGAAGTCGTCTCGAGGAGTTTCGGAGATGTATAGGCTTAAATATGTTTTGGTTGGGTAGTTAGGATTAGTTCTGTATAGGTTATGCTTTTAATTGCTTTAGTGTCTCGATGGTACAAATCATGTATGTTTACTTTATGTTATATTGAACTGCTCACGCATCACGGGTTTTATAAATCATGAAAACGAATTATCGCACGATGTTTTAAAGAAAATGGCGATGTGGCCTGGAGAGGGGCTATTGATCTATTGTGTAGATCGACTTACGGGTCTGTCACAATACCACATCTAACACGTACTCATATAGTTACATGTCACGCGAGATGGGGCTCAGGCACTGCTGTACGTGTTGTAAGCGTGTACCCCCCCCCCTCTAGCTGGAAAGAGTAGTCCGACCGCTGGATGTTCTCTCTCCAGTTAGTGGGAAGAGATCTCGGTGACACCCACAGAGTAAAGTAAAGTAAAGAAAATGATGCATGATTATGAACTCATAAGCACAGCATGCATTTCATTTATGAGAGCTTGCTGAGATTTTTATCTCATAGGTGTCTGTATGGTGTAGGTGACTACGAGGAAACAGGTGAGGATGAGATCTCTCCACCTGAGAAGTGATCCAGTTGACGAAGGATGGCTTGTGGTGGTGTGTTGAGTAGTCGATGCTTGGCCTGACTCGTGGGGAAATGTGTACGTGTTTTGAGGGTATCGGGACGTTTTGGGTTAATGGTGGATTAGACAGATTTATTGTATAGCTAGATACATTTTAGGTTGTTTGGATCTGGATAGGTTTAAGTTTTGATGTTTTGAAATGTTTTGGAAACTGATTTGATAACCGTTTGGGTGATTTCAAAAACAGGTTGATTTGTTTAGGTTTTAAACGTATCCACGCAAATTGTTTTTATGAAATTGGGTTATGATTTAAATGTGTTTAGAGACGTTTGTTTTTAGAGTGATTGGTGAAATGCGAAATAGATGGAATTATGAATAAGTAGAGGTTAATGTTATTGTGATGTTTGATGTGTTAAGTGCATGTGTACGTAGGAAGATAAAGAAAAGAAAGGGGAGGCAGAGGAGATGCCGAACGATCGCCAGGGGCGCGATCGTTCGCCCCTCATTCGGTTGCGCTCTGGAAGAAATTCCAGAGCGCATGCCGAGCGATCGCCAGGCAATGGCGATCGCTGGGCAGGGATGATCGCCCAGGGGCGATCCGACTGGCGATCGCTCGCCAGTGTGTGATCGCCATGGGGCGATCGATCGCTGGTTTTAGGCGATCGATCGCCCCCTTCATTTTGTGGCGTTCTTCCTCTTTTGCCCCGCCTGCTGTTTTGTTTTATTTTCAATTGTTTTAATTAAACGTTTTTAGTTTTATTTTAATTGGTTTGAGGTTTTGTTTTAACTGTTTTAAAACGAAGATTTCAATTTTGATTTCAGTTTAAATTCCGCCTAGAGTCATTTAAAGTTATAAGTATAGGGATAAAAAAAAATATAGTACGGAAAATTGGGTACAGTGTTAGGGTCGTGACAAAAGGCATTCAGTGGAGAGAGTGTGAATGTTTCGGGCATACAAGCAGAATTTGCTAATACCTTGAAGAAAAAGAAGAATTCTTTAAACGCAACCTGGAGTGAGGATGAGTCAGAGAAGGAAGAAGAATTTCAGAGTAACTATGTGGCGCTTGTTGGTAAGACAGAACATAAAGAAAATGGTGGTGTTCTACACGGTGTCACAGACAACTTTTCTAATAGTAGTGATGAAGACGAAGAAGCAATCACATAAGAAGATCTTATTGGAGAATACAAGTTTCTTCATGAGAAATGGACTGATCTTGTTAAAGTAAATCAGCATCTACACATCCAGATTTGAAATTTGAAAGATGAGAAGAACAATTTTCAGAATGTGATTGTTGATTTGGAAACCAAACTGAAAACAAGACAGGATGAAGTTAATGATTTAACCAATGAGATAGGTCTCATGAAGAAGAATGTCAAAATGCTGAATTTGGGTTCTTCTAAACTAGATGATATTCTAAACAGCAGCAAATCAAGTGTAAATCGGTCTGGACTGGGATTCAAAGGAGAAAGTTCAGTCTCACAAACTGTAGCAGTGAAGGAAAATCACTCTATATTGAAATTCGTAAGGGAAAGCTTGGTGTCACAGCCAGTGTCAGCCAAGGGATTTGATTACAAGGGAAAGCAAGTTGCAAGAAGAACTCCAAGAACTGACAAAAAATCAAATTCTTGTGACTCCTATCATGATTCCAGAAGTAAAGGTAGCAAATATGTTTTTATGTGTCATTATTGCAATCGCCGTGGTCATATTCGCCCTAAATGCTTCACCTATCTTGCTGACCTAAGACTAGGTACTGTTAGAAATGCTTCTTCTTACAGATTTCCTTATAAAAAATGGGTGAAAAAATCAAGTTTGAAGTGTAATGTTACACATCTTTCACTAAAGGCAATCACAACAAATGCATGGTATTTTGATAGCGGATGTTCTAGACATATGACAGGTGAAGAGAAATATTTCAAGGACATCATACCTGAAAGCGTGGAAAAAGTAACATTCGGCAACGGTGTCTCAACTCATGTCATTGGAAGGGGAACGCTAAATGTCCCTGGTCTACCAAAGTTGAGTAATGTTCTTCTGGTGGATGGTCTCAAATCTAATCTAATAAGTATTAGTCAGCTGTGTGATCAAGATCTGAATGTGCAATGCACACGTGAAAAGCGTGTGGTGTCTGATCAAAACAAGTGTGTTATAGAAGGAGTTAGATCTTCAGACAATTGTTATTTTATTTCTTCCTCATCTACCTGCTTTCGATCGAGTATAGAAGACACTATTTTATAACATAGAAAGCTGGGACATGTTAATTTCAGAATGCTGGAGAAGATTGTTTCAAAAGGTGTTGTTCGGGAAATTCCCATATTGAAGTTTGATGAAGACAAATTGTGGACCATGTCAAATTGGAAAACAAATCAAGGTGTCACACCCGATGTCACAGTCATCGACAACTACCCGTGTACTTGAATTGCTCTACATGGATTTAATGGGGTCAATGCCTGTTGAAAGTATTGGAGGAAAACGGTATGTCTTCGTTTCTGTTGATGATTTCTCACACTACACATGGGTGGAGTTTTTTAGAAAAAAGTCCGACACTTTCAAAGTTTAAAATCAATGTGTACTCCACTCCAATGTGAAAAAGATTATGTCACCATAAAAATTATTTGCATACATAGTGACTATGGGAGAGAGTTTGAAAATTCTGAATTCTCAAATTTCTGTAAACATCTAGGAATTACTCACGAATTCTCGTTATCTAAGACTCCTCAACAAAATGAAGTCATTGAAAGAAAGAACCATACATTGGTAGAGATGACTCGAGTAATGTTACACGAAATGGATGTTCCTTAAAAATTCTGGGCTGAAGCTTTGAATACCGCTTGTTATACCATAAATCGGGTGTATCTCCGAGGAAAAACTTCTATGACACCCTATGAGATATGGAAAGGTAAAACTCCGAATCTTAATTATTTTCATCTGTTTGGCAGCATTTGCTTTGTGTTGAATGATAGGGAACACAGGGGGAAACTTAATCCCAAGAGTGATGAGGCTATCTTTCTCGGTTATGCTACAAATAGTTGTGCTTATCGAGTTTACAACAAAAGAACTCGAACTGTCATTGAATTTACAAATGTTCAAGTAGACGACTCTCTAGACACAGCATATAATCCAAAAGAAGATGCAAACCAGATTTCAAATAATGAAGGCACTAGTGTTCCAACCGGTGTCACAGATGGTGTCTCAAGCTGTGTCACAGATCAGACTGAGACAATTGATGAAGTGGAGGTGACCACTTCATATAACAGGCAACCACCCATACATGTTCAAAAGAATCATTCTACAGATGAGGTTATTGGTAATCTTAACGATGGTATATGATCCAGAGATAAACCGAGGGTGAATTATCGAAACATGATTCAAATGGCATGTTTTACATCAACCATCGAGCCCAAGAATGTGAAAGAAACATTACTGGATGAATACTAGATAGGAGCTATGAAAGAAGGACTCAATCAATTTTCCTGAAATCAAATTTGGGACTTAATACTGTGTCCACCCGATGTGAATGTTATTAGTACTAAGTGGATCTACAAGAACAAAAGCGATGAGCATAGCAACATCACTCGTAACAAAGCTCGGCTAGTTACTCAAGGGTATTCTAAAATTGAAAGAATTGATTTTGATGAAACATTCGCTCCGGTTGCTCGTCTTGAATCTATTCGTCTATTATTAACTATTGCTTGTGTTATGCGGTTCAAACTATATCAAATGGATGTAAAGAGTGCTTTTCTCAATGGTTTTCTTAATGAAGAAGTTTATATTGCTCAACCAAAGGGTTTCCCCCCCCCCCCCCCCCCCCCCCCCCCCCCCCCCCCCCCCCCCCCCCCCCCCCCCCCCCCCCCCCCCCCCCCCCCCCCCCCCCCCCCCCCCCCCCCCCCCCCCCCCCCCCCCCCCCCCCCCCCCCCCCCCCCCCCCCCCCCCCCCCCCCCCCCCCCCCCCCCCCCCCCCCCCCCCCCCCCCCCCCCCCCCCCCCCCCCCCCCCCCCCCCCCCCCCCCCCCCCCCCCCCCCCCCCCCCCCCCCCCCCCCCCCCCCCCCCCCCCCCCCCCCCCCCCCCCCCCCCCCCCCCCCCCCCCCCCCCCCCCCCCCCCCCCCCCCCCCCCCCCCCCCCCCCCCCCCCCCCCCCCCCCCCCCCCCCCCCCCCCCCCCCCCCCCCCCCCCCCCCCCCCCCCCCCCCCCCCCCCCCCCCCCCCCCCCCCCCCCCCCCCCCCCCCCCCCCCCCCCCCCCCCCCCCCCCCCCCCCCCCCCCCCCCTCAGGGATGCGGTTCAAACTATATCAAATGGATGTAAAGAGTGCTTTTCTCAATGGTTTTCTTAATGAAGAAGTTTATATTGCTCAACCAAAGGGTTTTGAAGACCCTCATCATCCCGAGTATGTTTATAAAGTGAAGAAGGCATTATATGGGCTTAAACAAGCCCCTCGTGCGTGGTATGGACGACTCATGCAATATCTATTAACCAAGGGATATGAGCGAGGGGGAGTAGATAAAATATTTTTCGTTCACCGTGACAAATGTCAGTTTTTACTCGCTCAAATTTATGTTGATAACATAGTGTTTGACTCGGTGTCACAGGTGATGGTGAATGAATTTGTAGCTCAAATGACTCGAGAATTCGAGATGAGTATGGTAGGAAAACTCAATTATTTCCTTGGACTCCAAATTCAGCAAGAAAAGAATGGTATTTTTATTTATCAAGCCAAATATGCCAAGAATTTATTGAAAAAGTTTAAACTTAAAAATGCACGACCGAGTAGAACATCCATTAAGACACATGAGAAACTCTCTAAAGATGAAAAGGGAATTGCTATTGATCTACGTTTATAAAGAAGTATGATTGGAAGTCTCCTATATCTAACTGCCAGCCGACCAGATATTTTTTATAGCGTTGGTTTATGCGCTCGATTTCAAGCAAATCCGAGGGAGTCTCACCTAGTGTCAGTCAAGCGGATTCTCAAATATGTTAGCGGAACAACCGACTATGGTATATGGTATTCATTCAACTCCAATGCAAATATAGTGGGTTATTGTGATGCTGACTGGGCAGGAAGTTCTGATGATCGAAAAAGTACTTCTGGAGGATGTTTTTATGTGGGACACAACTTGGTGTCATTATTCAGTAAGAAGCAAAATTCTATTTCTCTGTCTACTGCCGAGGCAGAATATATTGCAGCAAGGAGTAGCTGTACTCAGCTTCTTTGGATTAAACAAATGATGAAAGACTACGGTGTCACACGGGATGTCATAACCCTCTGTTGTGATAATTTGAGCGCTATCAATATTTCTAAAAATTCTGTTCAGCATTCTCGGACCAAGCATATTGATATCCGACATCACTTTATTCGATCTCTTGTAGAGGACAAAATTATTACTTTAGAACATATGATAACCGAAAAATAAGTTGTTGATATTTTCACCAAAGTATTGGATGGTGTAAGGTTTGAAGAGCTGAGATCTGCCCTAGCCCTCTGTATTATGTAAGTTGGTTATTGCTTTCATTTATTTAAAAAAAAAATTGACACTTGCATTAGGCGTTTGTTTTTATTTTTTTTGGCAACCTACTGTTCCCCCTGTAGAAAGTGATCCTTATTAATATTATCTATGGAACAACACGGTATGTGACATGAGAAATTCTTTTATCCTTATGAAAAATAGAAAGTTTATATTCGATGGAGATTGTAGCAACATTATTCTATTGAGTTTATTTCCCATCTTGCAGAGATCAGAATTTTTTTTCAAAGGATACATAAGAGATTATGTGATTTATGGAAATTATATAGATTTTTGGATTTATTTTTCGAAAATTTCCTAAAAATCTAGGATTTCTTTATTATTTCTGGGATTTGATAGTTCTTTATGAGAATTGATTGACATATTCCAAGTTTAAAAATTTTTCGAAACTACTCTCTTTCTTCTTCTCCTTCTACAATCGACAATCTAGGGCTTTCTACTGTTTCTCTTCGCAATGGTGATTATTGAAGAAGTTTTCGATGACCAGTTCACAGACAGTGTTCGAGTGCCTGTCTCAGAGAAGTTGTCGAGTTCAGAATCGGCAATGGTGGTTTATTCGTCGCTTTCACCATCGAGAAATCTCTGTTTACGAAAGGGAAACTCCAAAAATTACAGAATATTCAGTTCCCATCCGACAGATGGACGCTTCAGGGATTAAACAAAAATTTCAAAAAACAAGTTCAGATAGATTTAAAACAAACTCCGTCCCTCCCAAGGCCCCTAAAGGATCCAAACTCACTGCGGCTTCAAAGGGAAAACGACCGAGAGTCAAAAAATAAATTTCTTCTGATAGCTCATGGTCGGAAAAAAAAGTCATTGAACTCGATACAGACAATGAAGACAAATTCGTTGAAACACCTATAAAGGAATCGACTAGGAACTTTCGGTTGATTTCTAGAAGAAAATCATCAAGGTTATCTGCTCCCAAGTATTCTAAGTTCTCTGTTTCAAAATCCTCAAAGTAAACAGCTCCAAAATCCTCGAACTCCACAGCCTCAAAATCATCGAAGCCCTCTGCTCTAAATTCCACGAAGTCTTCTGCTCTAAAATCGTCAAAGCCCTCTGTTGAAAAGAATCAAAAGGCTAATGTTGTTAAGACCCCACAATCAAGTCCCTTCAAAACTCTAAAATCCAAAAAGCAGAAGTCCAGCATAAGTCCACTAATAAAGGAATCTACTCACTCCAAAACTACCACTCGAGGTGAGTCAAGTGCCAACACAAGTAAGTTTCCTGATCAACGTCCTATAGAAGATTTTAAATCAAAACTGCATGCTAGCTGTTTGGCTAATTTTTCAAAAAGAAATATATGGTCTAAGAGGAAAATACATTAAGGTGATTTTTCTCAGTGTGAGGCCATAGTATACTATCTGATGAGTTTAGGTCTGGAGAAAACCTTCAGAGACATAAAGTCATTCGTTAGGAAAATTATTCAGGAATTTTACTGCAATTTAGATTCAATTGTGAAAAATCCTACTCATTCTAGTTATGGTCATGTATTTGTTTGTGGACATGTCTTTAACTTCACTTCTTCTGTCATTAATGATTATCTGTCCATCAAGATGTCTGATTCTGAGAATTTTGTGGCGGATTATGACAAAATAATTTTTAAAATCACTGAGGTTGTTAGAAGAATCTGGCCCCATGGAAAAGACTTTCCAGCCTCACAACTCACAATAAAATATGAAATTCTTCATAAGATTGCCAGAAGAAACTGGATGCCTACATCCCATGGGACTGGGATGAATAAGGCAATGACTGCTTTACTGTTTAAAATTGGAAATTCAATTTCTTTTGACATTGGGAAACATTTATTTGATCAAATAATGAAGCATGAGGATGGTAAAAATGAAAAGTTAACTCTTTCATTTCCTAGTCTTATATATGGTATTTTATCTTCTCAACAATCTATTATTAGAGAGAATGAAGTGTTGTACGTGGATAAAGAAGAAATTCGTATAAACTACAAACTTCAAATAGGGGGGCACATAAATGATCTTGAATGATTTGTAGAAGGACTACCTATATCTAAATCGAGAACTAACTCTGCTCTGTTAGCTAGGTATGTTAAATTTTTAGTAGATATGTCAAAATCGATAAACATTCAAATTTCTGCTCTTGAAAAATGGAAGTCTGTAATCTTTGTACTTCTGAATGATATTTACAAGAAAAACCCACACATGAGTGCTTCAGATCCAAAGGACAAGTCGACTAAAGAAGCAAGTACATCTGGTGTTCCACCGGATGTCTCAGAAGGTGTCCTAGAAAATATTCCAGAGAATGCTGATCCAATTCATTGAGTATCACTGAACTTCTTTTAGTCTTGGTTTTTGGATATTTCTTAGTTAATTTGTCTATTTCTGGATATTCTCTATATGGTGCTTATATGTGCTCATATAGTAATTATGGTGATTATGGTATTTATATGGTGACTATGGTGCTTATGTGGTGATTGATATTCCCTTTTATATCCTATTTTGTCTTTTTATGGCAAAAATGGGGAGTATTTTGATGATGATGATTGAATTATGTTTGATGATGTTTTGAAACCACAAATCCAGGGGGAGTTATTGATTATATTGATTTTGCCAAAAAATGTCAAATGGGGAGATTGTAAATGCAAATATATTGCAAATATGTTGGCATTAATTTTTTGGCAAAATACATTTATGGTAATAATATTTTATTCTATTACTTTCCAAATTGGTAGTTTATTTCTTGGTAATCAAGAAATAATCTATTCAGATTATTAGATGGATGACTATTAGAAATCATGAAGATATTGATGAAAATAAAAATTAGGAAACTTGAAGATCAAAGAAAATATTTGATATTCTAAAGACATTTGTTTTTTGGAAAAGTTTCTTTTGAAAGGCCGATTTGAAAAAGATTTGATGAATTATATCAGGCCTTGAGATCACATTAATCATAGAATACTTCCATAAGTCTTTGGGATCCATATCCAAGTAGTTGGCAATACTTTCATAAAATGTCACACGAGGTGTCACACAACCGATTTGTTGAAATTTGGTTTTCTTATTCTTTACGGCTCTGCATTTCGATTTGGTAATTGGTTAAACCTCAGATAATGCAATTACCAATGATATTTAAGCATTTGTTTGCTAAGAAAGCGACTGACCGAATTTTGATTATCCTTGAGAGATGATTTCTTTATCGTTGAGCCGTCGACGTTCTTTCTCTCTCAACGCTTATGCGTAGACTGTTCATTTTGTTTTTGAATGATTATTTTACACACTCAGCTTATGTTGTGCAATTCATCGATTATTCGAGTGTGTTGATTTATTGCATCCAAAGACAACGACCTAGTGTTACAGACAGTGTCCTAGGAGGCAATCTTCCTTATTCTTCATTGAAGCTCAGTCTTGGGAGGAGGCTGCATTGGAACTCGGGAGGAATTTTGTTTATCGACAAAGAGAGCTTGTCATTTTGATCATGGGCAAGGAGATCTTGCCATAACACGGATTCCAGGAGGAGTCATCAACAACAAAGGGAGCTTGTTGCTTTTAGATCTCAAGAGAGATCGATCTCAAGTCGAGGGAAGCTCGCAAAAATAGTTTCATTGGAGAAGTTAGAAAGTGGCGGCAACAAAGATAAGAGGGAGTCTTTATTTGTTTAAGTCCGTTTGACTTGTAATTTTGTGAACTCGTGAAATGTTTTTATATCTGGGCGTGGCCCCGCAGACGTAGACAATTTGCCAAACTACGTTACCAACCTCTTGTCTCTTTAATTTCTGTATATTTATAATTGTCCATCATTTCATTAATTATCGGTGTCACACGAAACACTCTGTGTGACATCGCATAACTTATCTTAATCTTTCACAATCTATATTAGTATACATGGTAAACCTATGATTGGTATCAGACATGATTACAACTAGAGAACTTGTCAATTTCCTCTTCAGCTCCTCAAAAGCTGAGTCACATCACCAATCGCACCAAACTTAACATCATTTCAAGTCAACCTTATCAATGGCATGACTATGTTGAGAAGTTTTCCACAAATCAATAACAATAACCAGGTAGTTCCAAGAAGTTGCATACTTCAATAAAATTCTTTAGTGGGTCGTGTTGCATCACCACCTTTATTTTAGTAGTGTTCACTAAAATATGTGCACGAGGGATGACATGACCAAAGAACTTGATCTATGTTGTCTATAACTCATACTTCTAGCTTGATTAAATAGCTAGTGTTGACAAAACGTCTACAAGATAATTTTAATATGCTTTTTACTGACCTTGAATAGAATTAGATAGGGTAATTATCGATTTGAACTATGTACTATGCACTTTATTTCAATTAGCCTCCTGTACTAAAAAAACCGGCAAACCAAACCCTGTACTTTGATTTTGTTATCAGTTTTGACCTTCCATCAACAATGTTTTTAAACCCTCATTCAAAAAAGAACCAAATGATATTGGATTAACTTGAAATTTTTACCAAATAATTACTACTTAATACGAAGATAATGTGAAAATTTTCGTGATTTTTTAACATATGTACAATTTATTGTAATTTTATTTTATTATTTTATAAAAATATTTTAATAAATCGTACAAATTTTAAAAAATCACTAAAAGTTATCTATTATCTATTCATGATGTGATAAACATGTTGAAAAGTTTTCAAATAAATCCAATATCTTGTGGTATTTGTTTAAAATTAATCTCAGTTTCTTCTTTACTTTATAAATTAATTTTAAAAAAATATCAAACGATATTGGATTTATTTGAACATTTTTTCATATGTTCACCCTATCATGGGTAGATAATTAAAAACATTTCGTGATTTTCTAAAATTTGTATGATTTATTAAAATGGTTTTATAAAATATTAAAATAAAATTACAATAAATCGTACATATGTTAAAAAATCATGAAAAATTTTAGATTATCTTCTCAATAAGTATTGAACATGTGGTAAAAATTTCAAATTAATCCAATATCATTTGATAATTTTTTATATGAGGGTTTAAAGAAATTGTTGATGGAAGGTTGAAACTGATAACATAATTAAAGTACAGGGTTTGGTTTGCCGATTTTTTTAGTATAAGGGGCTAATTGAAATAAAGTGCATAGTACAAGGTTCAAATCGATAATTACCCAATTAGATAAATATCATCAATAAAGTGTTAGCTTAAATGCGTTTAAGTAACTATTTTTGATAATTATGTTTTTGATGATTATGATTAATATGAAACGAGTGAACTGTTGATTAAGTTTAAAAAGAAATATATAAACTGATGAGCATGAGTAATATGAAATTTACGAACTGGATAATTGGTTTATTATGTTTATTACATTTCCACGCTCAAAAGAAAGACGCAGTCGTCCACGCTCAAAAGAAAGACGCAGTCGTCCACGCTCAAAAGAAAGACGCAGTCGTCCACGCTCAAAAGAAAGACGCAGTCGTCCACGCTCAAAAGAAAGACGCAGTCGTCCACGCTCAAAAGAAAGACGCAGTCGTCCACGCTCAAAAGAAAGACGCAGTCGTCCACGCTCAAAAGAAAGACGCAGTCGTCCACGCTCAAAAGAAAGACGCAGTCGTCCACGCTCAAAAGAAAGACGCAGTCGTCCACGCTCAAAAGAAAGACGCAGTCGTCCACGCTCAAAAGAAAGACGCAGTCGTCCACGCTCAAAAGAAAGACGCAGTCGTCCACGCTCAAAAGAAAGACGCAGTCGTCCACGCTCAAAAGAAAGACGCAGTCGTCCACGCTCAAAAGAAAGACGCAGTCGTCCACGCTCAAAAGAAAGACGCAGTCGTCCACGCTCAAAAGAAAGACGCAGTCGTCCACGCTCAAAAGACCACGCTCAAAAGAAAGACGCAGTCGTCCACGCTCAAAAGGAAGATGCAGTCGTCCACACTTAAAAGAAAGACGCTGTCGTTCATAGTGAAAAGACAGACGCAGTCGTCCACGCTTAAAAGAAAGACGCAGTCGTCTACGCCAATAGCAGACGCAGTCGTCCACGCCAATAGCAGACGCAGTCATCCAAAGTCAAAACAGACTCAATCGTCTAGACTTTAAAGACCGCGAACGATAGCGACTCCAGAATTCAAACGGCTAGTTTTTTTGTGAACGAAAGCTCTCCAACGATCATATTTTTGTACGGATAGAAGGAACTATTTTGGATGAAGAGCAGATTACAGATGCAAGTATAAAACGAAGAATGAAGCTGGGGAAAATTCTTCTTGGAACTTTTGCCAATTCTTACAATCAACTCTCGCGAGTAAAAAGCTTCTGCAATCGTTTACATCTCTCTGCCCTAGAACTTGAGTTTTTATCTTGAGAGTGTAATCCTTGTGCTCAATATTTTTTATCTTGTGAAAAGTGTAAAGGCGGCGATTGACGCCCGTGAAGATCAATCAAAGTGTAAAGGCTGTGACTAATGCCCGTGAAGATCAATCAAAGTAAAGGCAGTTGATTGGCGCTCATGAAGTCCAATCAAGTTTTTCTCTGAGGAAGAGAAAAGAAACTTCAAGGGGAAAACCTTGAAGCGTGGACGTAGGCAAGTTTTGGCCGAACCACGTAAAAACTCTCGGTGTTGTTTTTTTCTCTCTCTCTGTTTATTTGAATCAGTAAGCAATCAATTGAGAAACTTTTATTACACAAGGAAAAAGAGATTAAGAAATTTCTAATTCACCCCCCTCTTAGACAATCACGTTCCTACAATTGGTATCAGAGTAAGGTTAAATATTGTCTAAGCTATTATTTAGAAAATATTGTGATATTCTTACAATGGCATTCAACACACATATAGAGGGTCAGTCTATTTCTATGCCACCATTTTTTGATGATAGTGATTATGTATACTGGAAGGCAAGAATGAGAATATTCGTTCAAGCCATGGACTATGAGATTTGGAATATAATAGAGAATGGCCTTTTCAAGGCCATGAAAACTGAGAATGGAATTACTATTCGTAAGGACTCTCATGAATTAACAGAGTTCGATAAGAGAAATCTTAGTCTAAATGCCAAAGCTATAAACACCATGTACTGTGCACTAAACAGAAACGAATTTAATAGAGTTCAAGGGTGTGATAGTGCACAAGAGATATGGCACTTACTGAAAATCACACACGAGGGAACAAATCAAGTGAAAGAAAGCAAAATAAGTATGTTAGTACACGAGTATGAACTGTTTACCATGCTAAATGATGAATCAATTAGTTCTATGTTTACTCGTTTCACTAATATTACTAATGGGTTGAAAGTGCTTGGTAAGATTTATTCAGGTGAAGAACTAGTAAGAAAGATCCTTCGGTGCCTACCAAGAGCCTGGCAACTGAAAGTGACTGTCATACAAGAAGCTCGAGATCTCAAGGTTCTCAAGCTGGAAGAACTCATTGGCTCTCTAATGACTCATGAGATAACCATGAGAGCCAATGACAAGGAAGATTTCAAGGAAAAAGAGATTAACAGGAAAAAGGATATAGCACTCAAAGCTTCCTCAAGCAAACAAGAGGAATCTGAGGAAGAGGTTGATGATGAGGATATAGCACTCATCACTAGAAATTTCAACAAATTTCTCCAGAGTAAGAGGATGCAAGGGAAGAGGTTCTCAAAAGGAGAAGAGCCTTAAAAGGATAAGGAGATTACATGCTTTGAATGCAGGAAGCCTGGACACATCAAGGTCGAGTGTCCACAAGCTAAGAAGGGTCCCAAGAGATTCAAGAAGAGGGCCATGAAAGCTACATGGGATGACAGTGAGTGCGATACTTCTTCAGAGGATGAGGAAGTCGCCAACTAGTGCTTCATGGCACACGATAATGAGGTTAGTATTTCCTCTAGTGACAGTGAAGCTGATGATGGTGGTGATCTGATTGATGCTTTTAATGACTTAGTTAAGCAATTTGGCATGCTTAAGTCTAAGCACAACTCTTTAAAGAAGGAGAATGCAAACTTGGTAGAAAAGCATGCTAAAGAATGTAATCTGCATGTAAAGGAAAGAGATGACCTGAAGAGTAGAAATAAGAACATGAATAATATTTTTCTGAAATTTACTAATGGCAGCAAAAACCTGAATATGCTATTAGGCAGCCAGAGAGTTACATTTGATAAAGCTAGTTTAAGATATGATAGGTTTAGTAAAAAGAAAGTATATAAGAATTTCTTTGATAAACCTTCTACTTGTCATGCATGCAATGAAGTAGGACATAAATCTTATGAATGTCCTCTAAAACTAGGAAAAACTAAACCTGGCAGGGGATTGCAATGGGTTCCTAAGGGAACAAGACCTAACTCTAGGACCCAAAAGATTTGGGTACCAAAGAAGACCACTTGATTACTGTTTTGCAGGTTGACTGTTCTCCCGGGATAAATCAATGGTACCTCGATTGTGGTTGCTCGAGGCACATGACGGGAGACTCAACAATGTTCGCCTTTATCAACAAGAAGAAAGGGAATGTCACTTTTAGTGGAAACCAGAAGGGTAAAATTATTGGCATCGGTAACATAGGTAATGGCTCTAACCCTATTATTAAGAATGCTTTGCTGGTAGAAGGGTTAAAGCATAATCTATTTAGTATAAGTCAATTGTGTGATAAGTGTTATAAAGTGATATTTAAATCAAATGAATGTGTATTTTATTAATTTAGATATCTTTAAACTTGTTGATGAAAAATGCTTTGCTGTTATCTTGCTGGTTGATAGTTTGACTTGCAATAGAAGGCTAGGTCACGTAGGAATGGCCACCTTAACTAAGATTACTATGGAGAATTTAGTTAGAGGAATTCCATCATTATTTTTAAGAATCCTATCCAACATTCTAGAACAAAACACTTCCAAGTTAGATATCATTTCATCAGAGATCATGTTCAGAAAGAGGATATTTCTTTAGAATTTGTCAATTCTGTAGATCAATTAGCAGATATCTTTACCAAGCCTTTGGATGAAATGACCTTTAATAATATTAGAATAAGGTTAGGTCTCATTCGGATTGAGAAAAACTGAGTTTCTTCTTCTGTTGGAGAATATTATGCAATAGAGCAAATTGGTCAATGAAGGCATGGGCGTTGTCACAATGGACGTTGACAATGTTGTCAAAATGGACGATCTCCATAATTTCCTTCTCTGAGAAAACGTGGTCACTATGGACGTTGATCGTGAACGTTAACAATGGATGTTGTCAATTGACTTTGACTATGGACATTTACCCACTGAAATAAATTCCTTCGAAATGGCTCAAAATCCCTAACTTTCAAAAATCACTTCTAAAACCTCTCGCGCCCTTTTTCCCTCGTTCGGTGATTTCTACTCTTCCCTGATACTCAACTCCAATCAAAATCCTTCAAATCTCCATCTATACTCAGAAAATCTATACCTACAAATGGCATCTTAATCTCATGCTCCATAGGTCTTCTCGAGGAAGAAACACAAGACTTCTCATCCAGCAGATACCCAGTCTATCTCTGCTCCTCCTCATCTTCAATGGCCGAATCACGAGTTCATTAATCAGGCTGCTTTCAATAGGTATTATGAAGATTTCAAATTCAAACCATTTATTAGATCTAGAGGTATAATTTTTCGCGATTTAACTGGATTGGATTTAGAAGAACCTTTAGTCATATTAGGGTTAATAGGGCTATTTGATTCTGAAGCTCCTTTCTGTGAATCTGCAATTAGAATGTTTTATGCCAACTTAGAACATTCTACAAGACCCCTTGTTCTTAGGAGCTATGTCTATGGAAGACATATCGAACTCACTCAAGATATGGTGCATCAAATTCTCTACCGTGAGTTTTTAAATGGATCTCGCAGATATTTTTAGTCAGACTGATTGCCAAGGATCCAAATTGCTCTCCCCTAAAGCTGAAAAGTAAGGACTTAAACCTTAGGGACAGAGTATTTCACAAAATGATCCATTATAACATTCTGCCTGTAGAAGGTCACAAAGATCATGTTAGTGGCATGGATCTCTTCTTGCTTGGACATTTTTTCAGAGGAGAACCCTTTCATGTTGGATTCATTGTGCTTAACAGAATGCTTCAAGTCGTATGCAATGCATCCAAGTCCTTACCTTACAATCTTCTGATTATGAAGATTTTAAATCGGTTTGGAGTTAGATTTCTTGAGTCTGAAAAGCTTTTATCCTTGAAGAAATCTGATTTTTTTCTCATCCTCCACCTTGTCAAGAATGGGAATCACAAGAGATGATCAAGGTGTGTTGGTTGAGAAAGCTGGTCGAGGTGTTGTGTCTAAGATGGGCATAGCTCGAAATGCTCAAGGTGAGCTGGTTGACAATGTTGGTAGACGAGGTGCTTTAAGGCGCTTGATTCTTACTGAAGAAGAAGAGGAAGATAGCTCTCCATATCACATTCGTCTTCCTATCCTTGCCCCTCTGCCACCACCAGTTCTTCTCCTTCAAGCTCCTAAAGAGTTTGGTCATGAACAAATTCCCCTTCAAGAACCTTTCAATGATCCTGACCCTCTTCTAGTCGAAGCTGATCTCCCACATCCAATCAGTCCAATTCGTGCTCCCTCTCCAACTCCTGTACGTTCTCTGCCATCACGTGATCCTCCTCGATCTAGAGTTCCTCCCAATTCTACAACAAGAAATAATATGTCTGAGGAACTAGAGGATGAACTTCGGGCTAGCATTGCCAGCCTAGGGACAGGTCTCTGCTGATCTTGTCATGCTTGAGCCTGTCACTGAGCCAGACCTTCCTCCTGCTGTCCCTGTGGTAGATGTTGTAACACCCGGTTTATTAGAATTAAAATAACCTATTAATCTTCTAAGTGTGAATTTTATAGAATAAAATTCGGGGTAAAATCAATTAGGTTAATAAGTAACTAAGTGAGGGCATAAGGGTAATTGTCAATTTATGTTATGGATAACATATTTAAGGAAAGATTGAATGAGGTATAGCCGTCATACTCATTTCACTCTCGGTTTTCAGCTCAACCCAGCAGAACTCTTTAGGCGATTTCCTCACCGATTCCTCCAACCAAGGTGAGTTTAGATTCGATTAATTGCTGATTTTAGTATCTAGGTAGCTTAAGGATCCCAATGTATGCATTTTGATAATGTTGCGAGTGAGAGATTCTGCTTGAGGGTTAGAGCAGAATCGGGAATGTTAGATAAATAGAAATGTCAAACCAACTCCTTAGATTTCTGAATAGCTTAGATTAAGGTTTAACATTCTGTTTATGAATATAGGTGAACAAACCCCCGAAGTAGCTCTTAACCGAGCATTTGCTAGGAATCCAGGTAAGTAAAGTATTGCTTGTGCCTTCGGGCCTACATCACAAAACAGTAGGTTTGTGCGTGATTGTATGTTTCTGTTATCCATGCATCATGATTTATTAAAAACTACGAAAATGAATTTTCATGTAAGGAATGGTAAGGTATGAACTGTATGCGACAGACAAACTATTAAGGGAGCTAATCCACCCCTTAACTTATGAAGGGATTTATACATTGGGAGAATTGATCCCACTCCCAAGGGAACCATGGGATCAGATCAAGTGTTAAGGGAATTCATCTGCCCCTTAATTAAGTAGGAGGATGTAGACATTGGGAGAATTGATCCCACTCCCAAGGGAACCATGGGATCAGATCAAGTTGTGAATGAACGTGTATGCCACTGAGATGAGAAAGTAGAAACTGCATGTTTAGGAGTTTAAGTTCAGCATTACTTTACATATATAAATATATTGCTTTACTTGCTTAGCATTAGGCTAATAGATGAGTTTTGTGATGTAGGCGAAGAAGAGTTAGCAGGTGTGTCCCCTGATCATGTTGAGGAGTAGAGGATGTTGAAGGAGTGCATTCAGGCTTCAACTTGGTAACTGATGAGGCGGTTTAGCATGTTGTCTACAGATGAGGAGGTTTAGTGGATAATGATTTAATCTGAATACATTGAGTTTTTATTAAATGAGGCTACAGCTGTTCGATTTCGTTTCCTTTTGAGAATTTCTGATTTTCATGTTCTTACTGATATTTTTTTATCAATACAATGACTTGGAGTGTTACGAATGGATTTTTGGTAAAATGTTTTAAGTCTGGTTGATAGTCGAAGTTTTCTTGGTTTATAGATATGTTGTTTAGTCCATTGGTAGGAGTCGAATAATTCTGTATCAGTGGATATGTGTAGAGGTTTATTGCATTCGGATGAAGGAAGTCGTGTTGATGTCTATCGGAAGATGAAAGTCTATCGGTAGATGTCTTAAAAAGTCACGTGAGAAGCACGTGTCGGCAGATGTAGTCTATTCGATCGGAAGATGTAGAGTATTAAGTTTGTTGTGTAGTGATCGGCAGGTGCAGTCCGAGGGAGTTAAGTGATTTTGTCGTTTAGAGAATCGGAAGATGTAGTGCGTATTTTAATTCTATCGGAAAGGGACATATTGTCGTTATCGTTAGATGTCGTGCGTTTGTCTGTTGGGAGATGAAATTGCGCTGACTTCATCGGCAGATGAAGTCATATTGACTTCATCGGCAGATGAAGTGGTATATGGAGTTACGATGACTTCATCGGCAGAAGAAGTCGAGAGAGAAGCTGTGTAGACGTTATCGGCAGAGGGTGTGCGTTGTTTGTACACGTCATCGGTAGATGAAGCCTACCGAGTGATGTCTTTTGTTTTCATTCCTTCCGGCTGACGTCATCGGCAGAAGTCTTCGGTTTTCTATTTCTGCTTCTTTCGTTGACCTTGTCGTCGGCAGATGACTTCAACATTTCCGTTAAACACCCCAACAATATTTTCTACAGTTTGTCTAACTTCATTGTTGTTTTAAATGATTTTCCGCTGCAAAGTTTTCAAATGTTTTGAATGTTTAGAAAATGTCAAATTTTGAATGTCGAATGAAGTTTTAAAAATTTATCCGAAATTTCTTAGTCATGGTAGAGTGAAGTGTAGCGAACCGGGTTTAGATAATTCGGGGCGTTACAGATGTAATGGTCACAGTGGCTGCTGAGGTTGAACTGGTTACAGTCGATGCAGTGGCTGACATGGATACAGAGGAAGCAGAGGTTGCAGAGGATGTCGGGGATTCCCACGATAGAGATCTCATTCCTCCTGTTTCTCCTGTTACTACTGCTCTAGCTGAGGCTATGGTATATGAGGATGAAGATGAGCATATGTTCCGATATGCAAGGGCTTTCTATTTTGGCCGTTTCTAGGATTTCTCCCTATTCAGAATGATTTTCTTAGCCAATTAGGGGATCTTATGAGCTGAAATATTTTTTTTTTACACTGTGACTGATTTCTTTTTATGATATTTCTTTTCTTCACACTATGCTTTGTTTTTATAACTGTTATCTCTACTGTGCTGAATGTCATTTCTCCTTATGTGATTATTTTTGATAATATCAAAGGAGGAGATAAATATGTGTATGATATATGAAATGGTACATATGAAGATTATTTGTTCTAGTTGCATGCATAGAGTATGGGGGAGGAAGTTAGAAAAGTTATTATCGTTTTGAGATTATTATGGGGGAGAAATTACTTAATCATCATATATATTTGTTATCATCAAAAAAGAGGAGATTGTTAGCTTAAATGCGTTTAAGTAACTATTTTTGATAATTATGTTTTTTATGATTACGATTAATCTAAAATGAGTGAACTGTTGATTATGTTTAAAAAGAAATATATAAACTAATGAGCATGAGTAATATGAAATTTACGAACTGAATAATTGGTTTATTATATTTATTGCATTTATCTGGAAATGCCCTTTGAAAAGGGTATTACGTTTTCTGACGAATTTTTGGCTAAGTGTTAATAGTTAGTCAGAATCAATCGTCCGCAGTCAAGACGAAATCAGTTATCCAAAGTTAAAGTGAGAGAATCAATCGTCCAAAATATCACGTGAAAATCCGGTGACTTCAGTCAGGCAATCGTCCACGTGAAAAGAAAATAGAGAAAGATGTAAACGTCTAAGGTCTCAGTTGTCCACGCGAAAGACTGACGTAGTCGTCAATGCTCAAAAGGAAGACGCAGTCGTGCATGCTCAAAAAGATAGACGCAGTCGTCTACGCTCAAAAGAAAGACGCAGTTGTCCATGCTCAAAAGAAAGACACAGTTGTCCACGCTTAAAAGAAAGACGCTGTCGTCCACAGTCAAAATAAAGACGCTGTAATACCCGACTTTTCGGGATATTAATATTATAATATACGATAGTATTTTTGTAAATATGTCAAATCAAGTCAGTTTTGAGGGCTGAGAGCTTTATTATGATCATAACGATTAATAGGAATTTTAAGGAATTTACGAGAATTTTCAAAGCAATAACGCTATATTTCGAGCAAGTACGTTTCTCGTAATATAAGGGACGTTTTAGTAAAAATAGTAAACGAGGTCCGATTTGCGAACGGACAGTTTTAATAAATCTCAAATAATAAGTTGGACATATTGGTGAAATAAGGAGATTTGGTGAAACCGAATAGCTAGTTAATTAACGAAACAAAGGATGAAACAAATATAAAATTGAAGGAAGGGTAAAACGGTACTTTACCAAGCCAATTTAATTAAAATCAAACTTTTCTCTCATCACCAGAACACTTCACGATTCTGGTTTTCTCTCCCTCTTCCCAGGCGACGATTTCCTTCTCTGCCATCGACGATCCTTCAACATTCCGACCTCCGTTCGTCCTCCGTTCTTCACGTTTTCTTCTCTAATCGACGCTCTAGGTATGAATCTATAGTTTTAGAGCGTTAGTTTTCGGTTTTCGCAAAGCTATACGGTTAGGGTTTCGTTTAGGATTTCCGTTAAAAACGAGATTTAGAGTTCAAAATTTATAGATTTGTCGTAATTAAGGATAAAGTGAACGTATTGGACGTTATTGGACGAAGTTATATTTATTTGTGAAAAATGTTAAAATTGGAGAATTTTTGGGTTTTTAGGAAAACTCGTTAATTATGATTTTGAACTATCGAGCATTAATTGGTGATTTAAATGCTTCGATTAGTTAAGTTAGAACTTTTAGGAATTCCTTTAGTTAAGGTTTTGTCAATTCGGACGTTTAGAAGCTTAAACTCGTTTTAACGCCGATGTTGTATTTTGCCTCAGACAAACAACGCTCGTGGACGGAGCTTGAGCTGCTTTGGACACGAGGTAAGTTCTCGTGATCTTCTCTGGCCGATTGGTCTATACCGTACGTCGAGGTCGTCTCGAGGAGTTTTGGTGACGTGTTTATTTAATTGTTTTGGTTGGGTAGTTAGGTTGCTTTGTTTTATAGTTATGCATTTACAGTCTTGATGGTACACATGATTGTTTGTTTACATTTATATTGAACTGTTCATGCATCACGTGTTTTAAAAGAACATAGAAAATGAATTTCCGCACGATGTTTTAAAGAAAATGGCAATGCGGCCTGGAGAGGGGCTATTGATCTATTGTGTAGGCACGAAGGGGTCTGTCACAATACCGCATTTAACACGTACTCATACAGTTTACAGTTCATAGGTCATGCGAGATGGGGCTCAGGCACAACTGTACGTGTTGTAAGCGTGTACCCCCTCCTCTAGCTGGAAAGAGTAGTCCGACCGCTAGATGTGCTCTCTCTGGTTAGGGGGTTGAGATCTCGGTGACAACCAGAGTAAAAATAATGAAAATGATGCATGATTACGAACACATACGCACAGCATGCATTGCATTTACGTAGAACTTGCTGAGATTTTATCTCGTAGGTGTCTGTATGGTGTAGGTAACTTCGACATAGGTGAGGACGAGATCCCTCCACCTAAGAAGTGATGCGGTTGACGGAGGATGGTCGCGGGAGTGCGTTGGCGCAGTCGAGGCTCACTTTGACCCGTGGGACTCATGGTTAGATGTTTTGTGGGTTTTTGTGATATTTTGGGCTAATGGTGGATTAGACAGATTTATTGTATAAATAGATACATTTTAGGTTGTTGGATCTGGATAGGTTTATGTATTGATGTTTTGGAAATTGATTTTATAATCTTTTGTTTGATTTCAAAACAGGAGGATTTGTTTAGATTTTAAACATATCCACGCGTTTTATTTTCATGAAAATAAGCTATGTTTTGAACGTGTTTCGAGTCGTGGTTTTAGGTAAAATTTCGAGTGAGTTTGTGTCGGAACGTATGGTTGTTATTGATGAAATTATTGATGAAATGGTGAGTGGAATGTTAGGAGTATAGAGAAGAAGGAAGGAAGAGGAAGTAAGGAAAAGAAAGCAGAAAAAGAGAGAAGAAATAAAGGGGAGGCAGAGGAGATGGGGATCGATCGCCCAAGGGTGGGGATCGATCGCCCATGGGACGCCGCGCTCTGGAAGAATTCCAGAGCGTGTGGCGATCGATCGCCACAAACGGGCGATCGATCGCCACTTGCGTTTAACGATCGCCTGTTGAGGTGATCGCTGGGCATGAGTGGATCGCCCATGGGCGATCAACCTGGCGAGCGATCGCCAGGGTGTGAACGCCATGGGGCGATCGATCGCCCCTTCATTTTAGGGGTGATCGCCCTCTTTTGCCCCTGTTTCCTATTTTAGATTGTTTTTATTTATTTTAATTGTTTTTAAGTTTTATATAAATGGTTTATAAACATAGATTTCAATTTCGATTTCGACTTCCTTTTTAAAAGTTTTATTTCCGCAAGAACGTAGATTTAAAAGTTTACGTATAAAAAAAAATAGTACGGGAAAATCGGGTAAAGTGTTAGGGTCGTGACAGACGCAGTCGTCCACGCCAATAGCAGACCCAGTCGTCCACGCCAATAGCAGACACAGTTGTCCAAAGTCAAAACAGCCTCAATCGTCCAGACTTTAAAGACCGCGAGCGATAGCGACTCCAGAATTCAAACGGCTAGTTTTTCTGTGAACGAAAGCTCTCCAACGATCATATTTTTGTATGGAGACAAGGACCTATTTTGGATGAAGAGCAGATTACAGACGCAAGTATAAAACGAAGAATGAAGCTGGGGAAAATTCTTCTTGGAACTTTTGCCAATTCTTACAATCAACTCTCGCAAGCAAAAAGCTTCTGCAATCGTTTACATCTCTCTGCATTAGAACTTGAGTTTTTATCTTGAGAGTGTAATCCTTATGCTCAATATTTTTCATCTTGTGAAAAGTGTAAAGGCAGCGATTGACGTCCGTGAAGATCAATCAAAGTGTAAAGGCTGTGATTGATGCCCGTGAAGATCAATCAAAGTGTAAAGGCAGTTGATTGGCGCCTGTGAAGTCCAATCAAGTTTTTCTCTGAGGAAGAGGAAAGAAACTTCAAGGGGGAAACTTTAAAGCGTGGACGTAGGCAGGTTTTGGCCGAACCACATAAAAACTCTCAGTGTTGTTTTTTTTTTCTCTCTCTGTTTATTTGAATCAGTAAACAATCAATTGAGAAACTTTTATTACACAAGGAAAAAGAGATTAAGAAATTTCTAATTCACCCCCTCCCCCCCAACTCTCTTAGACAATCACGTTCCTACATAAAGATCCCTACAAATTAGTGTAAGTAAAGCCTGAACACCATTTTCATAAGATCTGTGAAAGCAGTCGCAACGTTTGTCAATTCAAAAGATAAGACAAGAGATTCAAAATTTTATAGCATGTCCTAATAGCTATCTTTAGAACATGTTTGTCTAAATACTTCAACTAATGATCCTCTAGCATCGAGTCAACTTCAAAGAAGTACCTAATCCTGCTTGATGGGTCCTACAACTCGTCCATTCTCGACAACAAATAATTATTAATAATAATGTAGCGACCCTTAACACTGTTCCTAATTTTCCGTATTATATATATATATATATATATATATATATATATATATATTACCCTTAGTTAAACTTTTAAAGCCGAATTAGATCGAAGACTGAATCGAAATCGTTCAAGAAATTTAAAACTGTTAAAATCATTAAAATCGTTTGAAAACTATTTAATTAAAACATATTCAATTATAAAAAATCAAGGTAGTGAGCATCAAGGGCAGAAGGGACAATTCAGCTCGAAAAGCAATAGCCTATCGATCGGCTATTTCAGCCGATCGATCGGCAGGGGCAAATTTTGCCCAGGCGATCACACTCATAGCCGATCGATCGGCAGCTTCTCTGGAAAAACCAGAGAAGTTACCATTGAGGCGCTGATCGATCGCCCCTCTCAGGCGATCGATCGGAACACTCCCTGGAATCTCGATTCCAGGGAGCTGCCTTCTTCTCCCTTTCATTCTTATCCCTCATTTCATCGATTTACCCCTAACAACTTCATCCCCTCTTCCAAACATATTCCCTCATAACCATACACTTTTACCCACGAGATTTCACACTCTACCAATCACCCAAAACCGACTCAAAACACTTTTAAAACATAACCAAACTTCATAAAAACAAACCGCATGGATCCGTTTAAAAACTGGACATTTCGCCATGTTTTAAATCACTAACAGTTTCCAATACATTTTCAATAAAAAAAACTTTCCGAAAGAAGTTTATAAAACAGGTTTCCAAAACATAAAACATAAACCTATCAACTAACCAGATTCCAAGCATCCTAATATGTTCAATTTATACAATTTCTCCTACTATCTAACTATCGTATCCCCAAAATACTTACATTTTATTTCCCCACGGGTCAAAAGGCGCCTCGACTGCCCAGCACACTCCCACGAGCCATCCTCCTTCAACTGCATCATTCCTCGGGTGGAGGGATCTCGTCCTCACCTATGTCAAGATCACCTACACCATACAGACAATCTATGAGCTAAAGGCTCGGCAAGTTTCGTAAATTCAGAAGCATGCTGTGTATATGAAGTTCAGAAATCATGCAACATTTTCTCTTAAACGATGTGGTATTGCGACAAGCCCCTTCGTGCCTTCACAATAGATCGATAGCCCCCCCTTCGGGCCACACCTCCTTTCATGAAAATGTAATGCGGAAATTTATTTTCTTAAAAACGATGTGCTACTGTGACAAGCCCCTTCGTGCCTTCACAATAGATCGATAGCCCTCTTTCGGGCCACACCTCCTTTCTTGATATCTATGCTTATTTGAAAACCATGATGCATGAACACGTGCATAAGATAAACATATAACATATATACCATCAAGACAATAAAAAATATAATCTATAAAAGAACTAATCCTAGCTACCCAACCAAAGCGTTTAAACAAGCAATTCACCAATAATCCTCGACGCAACTACGATGTACGGTGTAGGCCAATCAGCCATAGTAAGTCACGAGAACTTACCTCGCGTCCGTTGCAACTCTAGCTCCGTCCACGAGCGTTGTTCACCTAAGGCAATTTCACAACAATTATCATTAAAACGCGTTTGAACCGTTAACGTCCAAATTAATGAAATCCTTAACTAAGGGAGTTTCCTAAAATTCTAATTTAACTAATCAAGGCATTTTATCGAACAATTTACGCTCGATACCTTAAACCACCATTAATGAGTTTTTCCAAAAATCTCGAAAATTCATTAAACCCTAACATTCGTCCTAAATCACTTAACTTCGTCCAATAACGCTCCATACGTTCAATACATTCATAAATTCAGTAAACCTATCGATTTTAAACCCTAAATCACGTTTTTAACGAAACCTTAAACGTAAACCCTAACGTTAAACAACCCAAAAATACGAATAAACTTTCCAAAACCATATAACCTACCTATAATCGAGTTTGGGGAAGAAAACGTGAAGAACAGAGGTCAACCGGAGGAAGAACGGGCATCGGAAGTGAGAATGCCGTGAGAGGCGATGAAAAATTGCCTGAGGGAGAGGGAGAGAAGAAATCGTGTGAAGCATTCTGGAGAAGAAGAAGAATTGTGTTTTGTTTTATAATTTTGACTTGTCAAATGACCGTTTTGCCCTTCCTTTGATTTTCTAATTGTTTCGTCATTTGTTTCGTTATTTAGCTAACGATTCGGTTTCTCTAAATCTCCTTATTTCATCAATAAATCCAACTTATTACTAAGGTTCTATTAAAACCGTCTGTTTGCAAAACGGATCTCGTTTACTATTTTTATTAAAATGTCCTTTATATTACGAGAAACGTAATTCTAGTAATTTAGCGTTACAACCCCTAAAATTTTCGAAATTTTCTTAAAATCCATATTAATTATTAGGATTATAATAACGTTATTTGCTCGTGAAACAGACTTAATTTGACATATTTACAAAAATACCATTATATTCTAGAATTATGAAATCCCGTAAAACTGGGTGTTACAAATAATCATCTTATTGACTTATTATATTTAGTATAAAGTCAAGATGAACCATCAACCTTCTCAGCAAACAACGGTGCTCCTCATGGAGCATGCTGATTTGAATACACCATTTTCATCCGCTCTCGCAGCAACATTCCTAACTCATCAAGCTTGACTAAAGTCGTGTACTATGATGTTATGAAAACCATAGGAGTCAATTAGCTCATTGTAGAATTTTATTTCCTAATCTAGTAGCACGCTTGGAAAAACATGTAAAGGTACTCTCTTATCACTAATAGGTTATGATTCTACCGTGTAGTCACATATTAATGGTTGAAAATCAAGTAGAAGGATGACACACAAGAATAGTTATAAAGATTTCATTGACACTTAGAATCTCAAACACTTGTAATGAGAATTGTTATTGATAAATGAATCTTAAAGGAAGAGCCTAGGACTATGGTAGTAAGCAGTTTCGTAGGATTGCATAAACAAATTCATTTACAATCTCTTTCTCTTATCTTTTATTTTTATTGTAATTGCTTGCATATTAAATTTAACATCAAATTAAAAAAGAGAAAATAAATAACTTGAAATAGATTTAAAAATAGAAAATAAATAACTTGAAATAGCACTATAGTAGACATTTAATCACACGAAAAAAGTGTTGAACCTATTTCACCTATTGATGTCTCTTTTCGATCGCTCGAATAATTAATAGTGTGCAACGAGTGCTCTAGAATTTTAAAAGCGTAAATAAATAGAGGTTCACAGTACTATGCAACTCATCGAATGACACCTATGCCGAAGTGCTCACTATTTACTTGCGAACATTTAAGCCTTCGTTCTTGTGCTAGAAACCTAATCTCTCTTGCTCATACACTTGCGATTGTATACCTTTAAGAGACTTTAGGTTATTGTGTTTAAGCTTTTCGAACTCTAATTTATTGTAGCACACAAAAGGGATACACCCTTGAGGAAACTATTAAGATTTGATTGGCACTGAAAGTTCAATCAAGTAAAAGGGTGACGCACTCAAATAGTTGTAATTGTTTGATTGACACCTAAAAACTCAATCACTTGTAACGAGAAAAGTTATAGTAAAGGAATGTTGAAATCAAATATGAAATGTCTTTTAAAGGATAGTAAAACTGAAACATAACTTTAAATTACTCATCTGAACCAACAACAATATCCTTCTCTATATGTTTGCCCACCTCTATAAAATTCTCGATCAACTCTAGTTCCTCCTCAGATAAATATTCATCTACATCACATAACTAATTTATGAAATAAACTCAATAAATAAAAACATGAGCATAATGAATTAATTGCATACATTATCAAATTTCATACTTGAAGTTACATACTGGATGGAACTCAATTTCCAACCTTATATGCGTTCAGGCTTTCAGACAACTAATGGTTTCTTATCCTCATAAAGTTCCGTTAGCTATCTCATCTTTATAACCATGTATTTATAGCTTTCATTAGTCATGGCATACTTTCCATCAATTCCATCATATTCATGCATTCACACTTGTATACATTATGTCCTAGAGGTTTTATCTTTCTGTATTTTTATATCAATGTCTGAACATGCATCCATAAATGAATAATAAAAATATTTTAAAATAATTTAAATATACATTTTGTAATGTAGGGCTAGTTGTCAAAATATTGAAAACCTAGTGTCTTTGCTTACCTGAATTCCTAGAAAGTAGGGGTGGACACGGTCCGGTTCGGTCCGGTCCCGAGCCCGGACCGAAACTGGACCGAGGTTTCAGAAAATTTTTCTCAAAACTCGAAACCGGTCCGGGGAGAGACTGGGACCGAACCGGGATCAGAACGAAAATTTTGGTCCGGTCCCGATTCGGTCCCAGTTCCTCCCATCCCTATTTTTTTTTTCGTAAAACGTTAAAACTTTTTAAATCAACATCATCCAGAAATAAATTAAAACCAAATTCCACTATCCAATTTCTTCAATTCAACGCCCAAAATCAACAAAATCAACAAACATTCCACTGAAATTACACGTTTCTATCACAAAAATTACACTTGTAGAGTTACAGTGACTGGGCGAAGATAGCGAGGCGAGGCGAGGCGAGGCGTCAGGCGAGGCGAGGCGAGGACAGTCGAAGAAAGAGGAAGCTCAAATACAAGAAAAGCAGCGGCGAGGCGAGGCGAGCACGAAGCAGCAGCAGCCGAAGACAGGGTCGGGGTCGGGGTCGGGGTAGGGCGTTCGCCTGCGAGGTCGGAGTCGGGAGCAGCAGCCGAGCGGGAACGTCAGGAATCGCGGTCATCGTCGTAGGTCGGGGTGGCGTCGGGGGCTGGGATTCTGGAATTTGGGTAGGGTAGGTGAACTGGCGAAGGCGAGAGATTTTTTTCTTAAAAATCAAATAGTGGTTTTTTAACCTCGGTTCGGTTCAGGTATTTCGAGAAATTGGGCCACGGACCGGGGACCGGACTGAGAACCGGTGGACTTGGGAGGTGAGGACCGAGGATCGGACCGTGGTCCTGGGAGGTGGGACCGAAACCGGCAGTGTGATCTGGTTCTCGGTCCGCGGTCCGTAGTCCGCGGTCCTGTCCTGCCCACCCCTACTAGAAAGTGAGGTTTTAGGTATTTTCTAAGCTTTTGAACGGTATTCCCTCACTAAACTATTATCACGATTAAATTCCCTTTTAGATCTAAAATCTACTATGAAAAAGGAAGATAGTTTTTTCTTACTAATGAATCCAAGATCGATTGGAGTTAAGTTCGGATCGATCTCAACAATTTTACGATCTGAGTCTAACTAGCTCAACATGGTTGGGTTTGTGGTTTGGGTCAACTGAGCTGGTTTGATAGTTTGTTGGTTCGGTTCGGCTCGCTAACCAGGTTCAGTTCGGTTGGACCAGTTTGTTTCGACTTGGCTTGCTGGACTGGTCTGGTTTTATAACTGGGCTTGATCCAGGATAAGGATCTGAACCTTTATTTCTTCTTTCCTTCTCCTTTGTCTTTCCTGTGAGAGTAATGAGGGAGAGAGACTTCTATGCACGAAGAAATCATCTCATATCCCTTAGTGTGACGTAACCAATGTGCTGAAGAGAGCTAGGTCAGAAGGTTTTGCACGGAGAGAAGCCTTCAAGTGTTTGCGACAGTTTGGCCTAGAGCAAAGGATTTTTTCCAGAGGAATGTTAAGCTGCTCGGAGTGGTGATCGGAGTATTTCAGCCGAGTCAAGGTAGCTCGTGGTGATCGGAGGCTGAGCGAGGCGAGTCCGGCGAGGTAAAAGTCTCCGATTCTCTCAAATTTTTCAGAATTTGAGAGAAAGTTTTGTGCTTTGATGTGCATTTCCCCCTCATCAAGCACATCAATTTATTGGAGAAGTTCTCAGAAACGTTTCTTGGAAGGGTACTACGAATCTGCCCTTCCTTTTTGGTCAAATTCATAGATGAATTAGGGAGGTTTTTCTTAACATTGTAGAATAAAATCAACACAAATTTAGGGCTGATTAATCCCAGACGTTGTTGATTGCAAGTCAGCCTTAATTAGGGTTGTAAAATGGGAACAAATCCTTGATTTTGGGTTGAACGGTTGCCCAATTAGGAGTTTCGGAAATTAATTTCGAAATTAGGTTTGGTTGAGCTGATTTTAGTTTGATTAATTCTAATTAGGGAAGAATTATGGAATTTGAAAGCCTAATTTAAACAATTGGGGAAAGAATTTTTTCTGATACGTTACAGTTGTTCAACCTAATTCACCTTTCAATGTCTTTAACAGACATATTGCAGTCTACCGAATGAATAGTAGTGGTACCCAATGTAGACCATATGTAGTTCTCAGTCCTTCTGATTTTTTATCGTTCCTGACAGTTTTGTGGCTCCCATCTTCAGGTTACTCCCTTGTATACCAACTGAAAATTTTGCTCTACAATATAAACTATTCAAGAAGTTATAAAACCTCAGGTTACTCCCTTTACTCTCATTGACAGAGTTGCAATTTTTCTTGCTTGTCGGAATTGAAATGATTAGCGAACTTTGTGTTCATAGTTCATACATAGACATTTTTTCTGAAAGATTGTTGGGTTGATTTATGCTTTGTTAATATTGATCCAACTCGGGTTAGTATGCACACATAGAGAGGCCCTAAACACATTTTTTTGTATGTTGAAGCCATTGACCAAGATCCACTAGAACTTGCCATCAACCAAGATCCACTAGACCTTGCCATCAACTAAGTTATAAATAACAAGTTTATGAAATACCATAAATATCCACTAGAAAGGCAACAATGAAAGTGATAATAAACACATAAATTGTTGTTGATTTATTTTGGTTGAATTATTATTTTTGTATGTCAGTCTGTTGTTATTGAATATTGAATCTTATGCATATCTATTACTGGTTTAACAGGAACTATGTAATCTCATTCAACTGTGAAACTCACTTGTCATTGCGTAGAAAATAAAAAACTTATAGAGAGAAAGAGAGAAGCACTAAAGCAGACTTTTATTTTACAATCTTCTTTATAGTCAAAACATGTTGCTCTAAAGACTAAAGAGGATGTCCTAAAGGTGTAAAACTTTACAAGTATTGGCAGTGGAGTTTTAGAATAGTCTCTTCTTGAATTCCTTTTTTATTTTCTGTCACAACAAACATATTCTTGCTTCCTTGTTTGTTTCTCCCATATTGAATATCATATGCTTGTGTTTACTGTTTAGGTTGATAAATTTTGGTTGATAAATTTTGTTTGATAAATGTAGGTTGATTAATGGATTGAAATTGACAATTTAGTTGGATTTATTATTTAGTTTGTATTTTTAAAGTAGTTGGATTAATTTTGAATCTCGAATTTTGTTTCTTAGATTTCATTTTAATGTTCGATAGTTAGATTTAGTTTGTATGTTAGATAGTTGAATTTATTTTGGATGTTTAATTTAGTTTTTTAGATTTCATTATAATATTGGATAGTTGGATTGAGTTTGTACGTTGCATGGATGTTGAATTTAGTTTCTCAATTTTATTTTAATTATAGATAGTTGGATTTAGTTTGTTAGATTTAATTTTAAACATAGATAGTTGGACTAATATATGTTGATTTTATTTTTCATTCTTTCGATTAAGGTTAGAAGAAAAATTTGTAGGTTGATTTTATTGGAAAAAAAAAAATTTGTATGCAATATTACAATTTACTGTTTTTTAATTAAAAAAAATAGAATTATGTTGGGAGAAATCGGGTTCGGACCGAGACCGTACCAAAAATTCGGTTTGGTGTCAATCTCTCAAATGACCAGTTATGGGATTTGGGAAAAAATTCCTTAATTCTTCGGTCCGATCTGGTCCGATTCTGGCTCGGAACCGGATTAGACCGGACCATGCCCACCCCTAGTAAAATCAAGTTATTTAGGTGTGGGCCTAATATCGAATTAGGCCCAATTATAAAGCTCAAGTCTTAGGTCGGGCTTCTTTTTTTAGGTCGGGTGCACTTAGCCCACATCTCAAGCAATTGTGCAATCCCATAGAATAATGAATACCGTGAATAAGGTATATCTCCTCTTCTCAGTGGCAGTAACATTTTTTCTCTCTCTCCACCCGACGACCCCTATCGCCTTGTGCGTCTGTTCGGAAGCGTAGTCTTGCCGGAGAGAGAGCATATTTTTTTGTCGCTCTAAATTTTTGAGAAGAAGTCCTCTTTAGGTATGATTTAATCTTCTTTTAGTTGTGTTGAATTTGAATGTAATTTTCCCCTTATTTTTAAGTTTCATTCTTTTTGGGAGCATTATTCATGGCGATAGTACTGTATAAACTCTTGAGGGTTGCGATTTCTATTGCTGCCAAGACTAGAGGAAACACTTAGACTTCTGCCAGAAAGGACGAGCTCAGGCCATTCCGATCTTGCTTTGAAGGGATTCGATCATCCTTTCGAGGGCAACGTTCTGGACGGCGCCTATTATTTTAGTTGGAGCTAAGAGCATAATTTTGAACACTTCACGTGTCAAGAAAGGTGTCGAGGAAAGGAGCCATGAGAACCCCTTTTTGAGAGGCGAGGGCTTAGGGGGAGGCAAGAGCGGGGAAGCCCAACGGTAAGGGTGGGCGCGGTCCGGGTCGGTCCGGTTCCGAGCCGAGACTGGAACCGAACCGAATCCTTAGGGATTTTTATCTTGGTCCTGGAACTGGCTTTGGGAGGGACCGGTTCGGTATCGATTCCTCCCACCAAAATTTTGGTTTTTTTTTTATTATTTAAAAACGATAAATTTTTAACCTACAAACTATCTCAACTTAAGCAATGTTGGAAGCAAGTCTATGCTCAATCTACCTCTGATTCCCCTCCCACTTTCACCTTCATTTGGCAAAACGATATCAAATGAAGATAAGAACTAGCACTAGCATGTTAGTAGATTCCCAAGTTTTATTATCTCAACCTAAACCAACAAAACCAATGACTAATATTTTAGCCAATCTTGGATGAAGAAGCAATATAAAATGATAAACAAGTGAAAAAACTCATCTCACCATCTTAAAAAAATAATACAAGAAATTGGTCATTCTGATCAATCTCTACAAGGCGGTGATTATTGAGACTTTGTGAAGCCTTCGTAAGAGCCTGTGATGGTCTTTTGTTAGATGCAGAAAATGCGAGGAGATTACAACTTTTTTTTGACATTTGAAATAAGTGAAGGAGTAAGTCATATTGTTACCTTATAAAGATGCATTATAGGAGAAGAACACGCTTGTTATAGAAGGTCCATATACAGCTTGCCCCAGAAAAATGATAGCATATCCTTTTTCGGCAACACCTTTGACATGAAATTAAACCACAAATGCTGGGATGGTCCTAAAATTAGCAACCCATACACTCCCATCCGCAAAGTCCTCGTTTTGTCGATTGAATCATCAAATGACATGGTAATCATCTGACATTTATCAACAATGTCAACTTGTTCGAGAAAGTCGATGCATTAACTAAGTGTGGAACTTAAAACGTGTAATACACAAAGGAAGATTTAAAGAACAAACCAAAAAATACGCAGTAACGCATCTATTGCCTCTTATCGTCGAGTGTTGGCCAAAGGTAGAGTGCGCGGGTTGTGGAGATTGAGAGGCGCAGTGCTTCGACGGCGACGGCGACGACGACGACGATTGAGTGTTGCTGCGTGCGTGGCTGCATGCTGAGAGTGAGCACTGAACTGAAGTTGCTGCGTAGTGCCGAGTGCGTAAGGACGGAGTCGGCTAACTCCGAGATCGAGCACTGAAGAGTGACCGAAGTCGAACGACGAGGGAAAACTGAGTCTTTTCTTCTGAGTTATGAGAGTGAGTCAACGTCGCGAGCCCTACATCAAAAGCCTGAAGGGTTCGGTTCCCAGTCCGGTTTCGGGATTTTTGTATCCGGATCGTGGACCGGATCGGAACCGACGGGATTTTTGGTGGGAGGACCGATCCCAGATCGAATGCCTTGGAGGACCAATCGAAACCTTCGATCCGGTTCGGTTACCGGTTCCTGGTCCAGTCCTGCCCACCCCTACCAATGGGAGTAGAAATAGCTACCATTGACGGGGATGGTTGGAGTGCTTGGGTAAAAGTGAAAATATTTTTCTGAGTTTCCCTTGTTCATTCGTACAGCTGGTTCATACAATTTCAGATAAACTTATGACTATTTTGAATGGATCACCGACAATGAGCACAAGTTGGGCGGGGTAGAACTCAAGTATGCCATGGTTGTAAGAGGTGCAGAAAATCAAAGAAACCTTATTAAAACAAATATAGAGACTACTGACCAAAATGAGTCAAAATATTTCTGCTTACTTGTTCAATTAATTAGTATGTGTTTGATTCCAATGAAACTTTTAAAACATGTACATTTTCTATATTAAGTTGTCAAACAGCTTTTAAAACTTCCATGTTCAAAAATTATGTTGCTTGCCTTGCCATACAATCACAAGCAAATTGAGCCAAATAATTGTGTTTATCTTTGTAGTTTTAGAAGTTTATGTATAGATTGTGACGTTCAATGGAAATTAAAACAAAAATTACTGACGGATATGTGTTTTTTTTTTTTTGTAGGTCTAAATTTGTTTGACAATCTGGTTACATACAAGTAGCGGCAATGGGTGCAAGTAACCTCTCATCTAGAAGTAAAAAATTGGACAGAGATATGGAGGTTGAGAATCTAGACAACCATAAGAAGAGGAAAAAGATCAAGTTGGACGAACGTGATTCAGAGAAAAAGAGCCATACATCCAGTGAAAAGAGGAAGAAAAAAATCAAGCTGCCTGATCATGGTTTAGAGTCTTTCGTAGAAGTAAAATCTTCCTTAAGAGAGACTTGCATTGACAAAGATAAAAAGGAGGAAAAGAAGAAAAAGAGAAGGAACAAGACAGCCGGGAATGGTTCAATGGAAGAAGGGGGTTGTACAAAAGATTACAATGTCCACCATGAGAAGAGGAAGAGTAGAAAAAACATGACAGAGGATGATGCTTCAGAGAAAGAAAATAATGTTGATGGAGGGCCTCATAGTCTCAAAGAGGAGGAGAGGAAGAAAAATAAGAAAATAACCAAGGCGGACAAGTCTGGTTCAGAAGAAGATAATGTACGTGAAGGAAAAGAAATTAAAAAGAAGAAGGTAAAAACAGTCAATATAAAGGAACGTGTTTCAAAAGAAGCAAATGGGTGTGAAGGAGAAATTTGCGATAGCAATGATGTAATTAAGAAGAAAAAGAAGAAGAAAAGCAAGTCAAAGGAACATGGTACACTTGAAGTTGGTACTGAAGAACCTTACTTTAGCAAGGATGATAAGAGGAAGGACCGAGCGAGGAATAAAACAAAGTCAGTTAAACATAATTTAGAAGACAAGCTCGGCCAAAAAGAAGGTAGAATGAAAAAGAATGTGCAAGTTGGTGATCATTCTGAGATTCCTACATCTGTCGGAACATCAAAAAGAGTGAGTTTTTCAGATAACGTTGAAATTTTTCCATTATCCGATGATAGAAGTAACGATAAAAGCTCTGAAGAAGATGGTAAAGTTGAAGACGGTGATATAGTACGAGGCAAGAGATTTTCAAAAAAGGAAGATGTGATGGTTAAAAAAGCTGTTTTAGAATACATAGAAACACACGACCTTGGTGATAAAGGTCTTTACATGGTCCTTCACTGCAGATCTTTTCCTGAAATTATACGTTGTTGGAATGAAATTGGTGCGGCTTTACCTTGGAGACCTCCTTCAAGTATATACTACCGAGCTCATATCCTGTTCGAAAGGGACGAAACCCGTAAGTGGACTCGCGAAGAATTGGAAATAGTCCGACGGTATCACCAAGAACATGGATCGGATTGGCGAAAATTGGCTGACAAAATTGGCAAACACAGATTTCATGTGAAAGATGCATGGCGAAGAATAAAACTTCCGGATATGAAGAAAGGCCGGTGGTCCCAAGAAGAGTACCAGACTTTATATGATTTAGTAAACGTTGACTTGCGGATGAGAGTTTTTGAAGAAAAGAAATCTAAGCATGGGATGTTGAGAGACAATATCGCTTGGGAATCGATCAGTGACAGGTTAGCAACGAGAACGAATGGTACTTGTTGTAACAAGTGGTATCGCCAACTAACATCACCAATGGTAGCCGAAGGTGTCTGGGCAGATGTTGATGACTATCACCTGGTCGATGCTCTTTGTACCATAGATGCTTGTTCGATAGAAGATGTAGATTGGGACAATCTGCTAAAACACAGGGCTGGAAATATTTGTAGAAAACGATGGAATCAGATGGTCAAACACATAGGAGAGAATGGTAACAAGTCGTTTTCTGAACAAGTCGATATCCTCTCAGAGCGATATTGCTCAAATGTTATTGAAGCAAAAGAAGCCTATGATGCAAAACCTTTTGTCTCATGAGCCCTGTCAGGTACATGTTCTTTGGGCAAAGTATATTCTTAGCGAGTAACTGCTTAAAATTAAGGAGACTCGTGATGTAATGAAGTTGGTATGTCCAATTAGCGTTCTTTGAGATCGTCATTGCTCTATCTTGTGGTTTTAGTCGAAGACTGCCAGTTTTTTACATTAGTTTTTAACAATGTCTGTTTATTATTGATTGGAATACATCATGTTATTTTGTAATCATTAGTATTCTAGTCATATTGGCAGAGAATGTAGCTCTTTCTCATGATGGTTTCAACCGAGAAATCTGTACGATGCAAAATAGTGTATTCGAAATATTCGTGGGCAAAGAGGGGCAATATTCCCCCTTGGGAGTTTCCACAAAGCAATGGTGGAGCAAACCAGTTCATCTCCACCTGCTCGGAATCAGCACAATCAGAATCAAATTTGAAGGGAAAACTTTGGGCATACAACAAAAGATTTTGAAGAAGAGGATGGAAACATTTCTCAAGCCGAAGATAACATGCATCAAGGACCAAATTGTGCATGAAATAGGTGATATTTCATCGTTTATCATTGGTATATCTTACGAAGCAAGTAGGATGTGGAGGTGATTTCCTGTTGGTGTTTTTCTGAATCGGAGGGAGCTAAAGACGTTTCAGAACCTTTGAAATTTTTCCATTTTCTTGGATGAAAGTTTTCATTTTCTTGGTTGAAAGTTTAAATAATTGATATTGAGCTATTTCTTAGAATGACTGTGGCTCTTCATCGTTGCTTGATTTTTACTTGTTGACAAGATGACTCGAAGTTTCTGCATAAAATGGGTAATATTATCCAACAAGAGAAGTTATCTTCAAACATATGATGGCGTATTACCATCCGTCAAGTTCTGGAATGTTGTCGTCAACAACAAACAGTAAACGATTGAAGTGCAGATTGAGGTGACAGCACAATAAAGAAAAAAGTAGATCGAAGCTTCACAAGATACTCTAACTCCGTGAGGCTGGAACCGTTAACGTGGAATATAAAATTTGATCCCTATTGAATTAGGACTCCTCCCCGCAGGTGTTAGTCCGAAATTATCAGTTGTCATTTCAAAACTAAGCTTGTCGATACCCTTTTTCAAATTTTTTCTTCGAGAGAGGTTTGTGAGGTTTGACTTTATTATAAACTTTTATTATTAATTTTGATTTGACACGTTTAACTTGTACTGATATTATTATTTCATCTCACGTTATTCTTTGAACTTTATTTTAACACAATTGAATTTGAGCCCCAGCATTTTTACTTTTTGAAGTCCAGTCAGACGACCAGATTCGTTTCCAGTCGGGTCATTTCTTGTGCTGTCTCGAGTCCGTTTTGGAGTGTGGCAGCACATATCTCAATCGATCGCAATCATAGCAACAATTTAAGTCAAAATTTTGACCAAATTCCTTGGATTTTCTAAAATCACTTTCTCCTGATAAAGTCTGAATGTCACATAAATCTCAAAATAAAAAGATGAACTTTTCTTACCCTTTGAAGACTCTATGTTTCCTCTTTTGAGTTGCCTACCGAGAGCATGGCAACCAAAGGTGACAGCCATACAAGAGGCTAAAGATCTCAAAGCTCTCAAACTTAAAGAGCTCATTGGCTCACTGATGACTCATGAGATAACCATGAGAGCCAATGACAAGGAAGATCTCAAAGAAAAGGAGATCAGCAAAAAGAAGGATATAGCACTTAAGGCTTCCTCGAGCAAACAAGATGACTCTGAGGAAGATGAGGACATTGCCCTCATTACAAGGAGGTTCAGCAAATTCCTCCAGAGAAAAAGAATGCAAGGAAGAAGATTTCCTAAGGTTGAGAAACCACAAAAGGAGAAGGAAATCACATGCTTTGGGTGTGGAAAGCCAGGTCACATGAAGGCCGACTGTCCACAAGCTAAGAATCCCAAGAAGTTCAAGAAAAGAGTCATGAAGGCCACTTAGGATGACAGTGAAAGTGATACATCCTCAGAAGATGAGGAAGTAGCCAACCTCTGTTTCATGGCACATGAAAATGATGTTAGTGTTTCCTCTAGTGATAGTGAAACTGAGGATGGAGACTTAATTGATGCATTTAATGATTTAGTTAAACAGTTTGACATGCTAAAAACTAAATACAATCTGTCAAAAAAAAAATAATGTAGGATTAGTAGAAAAGCATGCAAAAGAAGTTGACTCGCATGTTAAGGAATGCAACATGTAGAAAGAGGAAATTACTGAACTTAAAAGCAGAAATGATGATTTAAATAATATTATTCTGAAATTTACTAATGGAAACAAATTATATAAGATGTTATTAGGTAAACAGAGAGTAAATTTTGACAGAGCAGGAATAAGTTATGATAAATCTAGTAGAAAGAAAGTTTACAAGAATTATTTTGTGAGATCCACTACCTGTCATGTGTGTAATGAAGTAGGACATCAATCTTTTGTATGTCCTTTAAAAGTAAACAATATCAAAATTGGTAGTAAACTTCAATGGGTTCCTAAGGGGACCAAACCTAACACTAGGACCTAAAAGATTTGGGTACCTAAGAAGACAAATTGACTACTGTTTTGCAGGTTGGCTGCTCTCCCGGGAAAAACCAGTGGTACCTCGACAGTGGATGCTCGAGGCATATGACGGGAGACTCAACCAAATTTGCTGCTGTCAACAAGAAGAAAGAAAATGTTACCTTTGGTGGAAACCAAAAGGGTAAAATCGTTGGCATTGGCAACATAGGTAACCCTATCAACCCTATTATAGAAAATGCTTTATTAGTTGATGGGTTAAAACACAATCTGCTCAGCATAAGTCAATTATGTGACAAAGGTTATGAAGTGATATTTAAATCAAATTCATGCATAATTAAAGATAGCTCATCTAGTTCTATACTGTTTAAAGGATATAGAAAGGAAAATGTGTATATTATTGATTTAGATAATATTGATTTTTCTGATGAAAAATACTTTGCTGTGAATTCTTCTAATGACTGCTGGACTTGGCATAGGAGATTAGGACACATAGGGATGGATACCTTAGCTAAGATTACTAAGGAGAATTTATTTAGAGGAATCCCTAAGATATCCTTTGAGAAGGATAAGGTCTGTGAAGCCTGCCAAATGGGTAAGCAGATCAAAAGCTCCTTTGCTTCGAAGAATGTAATTTCTACTTCTAAGCCTCTCCAACTCCTTCACATGGACCTTTTCGGTCCTTCCAATATAGCCAGCTTAGGAGGCAAATTCTATGCCTTTGTTATTGTAGATGACTTCTTTAGATTCACCTGGGTATATTTTCTGAAGTCTAAGGATGAGACTTTTGATACCTTTTCTAGCTTTAGAAAAAGAGTTCAAAATGAAAAGGAGCTCACCATTGTCGTTATTTGCAGTGATCATGGAGGAGAATTTGAAAATAAAAGATTTGAACTCCTGTGTCTCAAATATGGAATTGAGCACAATTTCTCCTCTCCTAGAACCCCTCAGCAAAATGGTGTTGTTGAGAGGAAAAATAGGTCTCTTCAAGAACTAGCCCGAACCATACTAAATGAGAATTCACTTCCTAAGTACTTCTGGGCTGAAGCTGTCTCAATAGCTTGCTATGTGCTCAATCGGGTCTCAATAAGACCTATTCTTGAGAGAACTCCATATGAGCTCTGGAGTGGAAAAACTCCTTCTGTTAAGTACTTTAGAGCTTTTGGTAGTAAATGCTTCATTCTCAACACTAAGGATAACTTAGGAAAATTCGATTCCAAATCTGATCTTGGAATTTTTCTTGGTTATTTTCTTACCAGTAAAGCATATAGGGTATTCAATAAGAGAACTCTAGTTGTAGAAGAATCAGTTCATGTTAACTTTGATGAGACCCCTTATCCCACAATCAATGTGGATGAGGATGATACTTTGGATAAACAACTGGATTCTCTTTCTTTAGAAAAGCCTGGTGATTCTCTTCAAGTAGAAAAATCTTTAAAACCCCCTTCTACTTCTCTAGATATTGTTCCTGTCAAGGATGAAAATCCTTCTCTTCCTAGAGATTGAAAATACGTTAAAGACCATCCTTTAGATGAAGTTTTAGGTGATCCTTCATTAGGAGTTAAGACTAGATCCTCTCTTAGGAACCTCTGTGCCAATGTGGCATTCATTTATCAAGTAGAACCTAAGAAATTTGAAGAGGCCGAGAATGATGAGAATTGGATTATGGCTATGCTGGATGAATTAAATCAGTTTGAAAGGAGCAATGTATGGGAACTTGTTCCACGGCCTAAGGATCATCTCATTATAGGAACTAAATGGGTTTATAAGAATAAATTGGATGAAAATGAGATTGTGGTTAGAAATAAGGCCAGACTAGTTGCTAAGGGATACTCTCAAGAAGAGGGTATTGATTTTGAGGAATCCTTAGCCCCTGTAGCTAGATTAGAGTCAATAAGAATGCTCCTAGCTTTTGCCTGCTTCAAGAACTTCACACTCTTTCAAATGGATGTAAAGAGTGCTTTCTTAAATGGTTACATTAATGAAGAAGTTTTTGTTGAGCAACCCTTAGGTTTTGAAGCTTTTGATAAACCCGATCATGTGTACAAACTTAGGAAAGCTCTTTATGGTCTTAAACAAGCTCCTAGAGCTTGGTATGATAGGTAGAAGAATTTTCTTGTGGAAAGGAAATTTAAAAGGGGAAATACTGATTCAACTTTATTTACCATGCAAAAGTACAAATACATTCTGTTAGTTCAAATTTATGTCGATGACATTATTTTTGGATCAACTAATGTCAACATGTGTAATGAATTTTCCTCCCTCATGCAAAGTGAATTTGAGATGAGTATGATGGGGGAGTTAAAATTCTTCTTAGGTTTCCAGATTAGTCAATCTCCTGATGGAATTTTCTTCTGTCAAGAAAAATACATCAAGGAACTTCTAAAGAAATTTGGTTTAGAATCTGTCAAGTCTTCCAAGACTCCTATGTGTACCACAACTAAATTGGATAAAGATGAAAAAGGAATAAGTGTTGATATTAAAAAATATCGTGGTATGATTGGTTCATTGTTATATCTGACTGCAAGTAGGCCAGATATACTCTTTAGTGTTTGTCTATGTGCTAGATTTCAAGCTGCGCCTAAGGAACTCACTTAACTGCTGTCAAAAGGATTTTCAAATATTTAAGTGGGACACCTGACTTAGGATTATGGTATCCGAAGGAAACCTCTTTTGATCTGATTGGATATTCAAATTCTGATTATGCAAGTAGTCTAGTTGATAGGAAAAACACTTGTGGCACCTGTCAGTTCTTAGGTGAATCTTTAGTCTCCTGGTATTCTAAGAAACAGAATTCTGTTGCATTGTCAACTGCTGAGAGTGAATACATTGCTGCAGGCAGTTGTTGTGCACAAATGCTTTGGATGAAACAGACTTTGAAAGATTATAATCTGTTTTATGATAGAATTCCTATTCGGTGTGATAACACCAGTGCTATCAACATTTCTAAAAATCCTATTCAGCATTCTAGAACAAAGCATATCGATGTCAGATATCACTTCATAAGAGAGCATGTTCTAAGAGGTGATATCTCCTTAGAGTTTGTAAATTCTGTAGATCAATTGGCCGACATATTTACAAAACCGTTGGATGAAAAGACCTTCAATAATATAAGAATAAGATTAGGTCTCATTCGGTTTGAGAAAAGCTAAGTTTTCTCTGTTGGTGAATCTTGAGTGATAGAGCAGTTTTTGTCTGTGAGGGCATCGATTGATGCATTGCAATCGATAGGCATCGGCAGATGCACATCTACAGATAGACATCGGTTGATATAATCTTAATCTGCTGACACGTGTGACTCATCGGATGATGTCTGTTTTACACGTGTGACTTCATCTCGTCGGGCGATGCCCTATTCCATTTAAACTCTATTTCTTCTCCGAGACGCTTCATCTTTCGCGCCCTTTCAGAAAACCTCTGCTTCCAATCCTCTTTCTCTCTAGGTTTTCTTCTTCTAATCGTTCAAATGGCTTCATCATCTCTCGCTCTTCCTAAACCAGCCAAGAAGAAGGCTAAAGTTTCAACTCGTCCGCCTCGTGTGATTCCTCGTGAAAACGCGTGGCCATCTCTCTTCTTCACCAGTCAAGCCTCAAAAGCAAGGTATCATGACGACTATAAGCATAAATCTTTGATTCCCTGTCGTGGTATTTACTTTGAAGACTTTTCTGGCATGAACATTGTTGAACCCTTGAAGGATCTTGGGTTATTAGGACTGTTTGAAGTAGAATCTTACTACTACCCTGAAGCCATCCGTATGTTTTATGCCAATTTGAGTTTTACCTCTGATTTCTCCAACATTAAGAGTTATGTGTATGGAAAGCACATAGAACTCACACCCTAATCAATAAATGCTCTTCTGGAGTGCTCCCATCTAGATAGCTGCCCTCACCTTTATGAATCAGAATTTGAGCCTCCTTTCTTTGGTACCTTTGAGGGTCGTGGTTTTCTCAAGACTATCGCTCTAGACCCAAACCAAACCCCTGATCATCTTAAGGGCAAACACCTGACCATAAGGGCCAGGTTATTGCATCAAATGATAGGGTACAACATTGTCCCTAAGGGTGGTCACCACGATGAGGTGAGTGCAATGGAATTCTTTGTTCTATTTGCACTTTACCACAAGACCCCTTTCAACCTGGGATTTGTAGTTATCAGACGGATGATTCAGGCTGTGTCAACCAGGGCCACCTCTCTGCCTTATAACTTGCTTATCATGAGGATATTGTCACAGCTTGATGTTGTTTTTCCAGAGGATGAAGATCTTGTCCGTCTTCAACCCTCCAGTTATTATTCCCAGACCATCCTGAAGAAAATAGGAATAAAGAAAACAAGAAAAGGAGAGTTTGTCTTGGATGTGGCTAAGATAAAGGCTACTAAGGCAGCCTCTGTTAAGCTTGGGAAGAGGAAACTTATCCTGCAAGAGAAATCTGTTCAAGAAGGTATGGATGAATCTGAGATTCCTGCCTTTGATAACTCACCTTCTACCTCTCAGGTGTCTCGTTCTCATCTTCCTAGCCTTTCCCTTTCACCTTTTGTTCCTAGTCTTCCTCCTCCTCCTCCACATCCTACATTAGTGGCACATTCCACTGTAACACCCGAGATTTTTTTTAAGGATAAAATCGGAGAGAAAATAAAATAATAATAAAATAGTTGTTTTAATTAATTGAAAAGAAATAGCAAAAAGAAGGAAAAATAATAATAAAAAGGTAAAATAATTAAAAGTGAATTAAAGACGAAATTTAACGAGGTTTCGTTGAGGACCGAATCTACGGGAGGGCAAAATGGTAAATGACAATTTTTATTAATGTTATTTTTATTATTTTGTTTTGTTTTAAAAGAAAACATTTAAGTTTTCTTTTAAAACAAACGAATGGCTTCACGAAGAAGCCATTCGTTCGTTTTCTCGCGGGCAAGAACAGAACAGAGGGGAGGCGAGAGAACGGCGATTGATGGAGCACGAAGATTCACCGGCGTTTCAGTGATTCTCCGGCCAAGCGTCAGAGGCCAACAACTCCGGCCCGTCTCCGTGCGCAGGCTGACAGGTAGGGCTCGATTTCTTTTTCTCTCGTCGCCCTGTTCTGGCCCTGTTGGAGGCCGAGAGTGATGAGCTCGATCGAGCTCCGATCACCAGCCGTTTTTGGCTGCTCTCAGCGTCGAATTGCTGAGCTTAGTGTCAGTAAGGATAACCGGGCAATGTGGAGCTCGGATTTGGTTAAAAACAGAGAACCCCGTTCTCTGTGCTTCAGGTTTCTTGGGGGAAACCTTGATTTTTCTTTTGGTTATGCTAATTGAGGATATATGTGGTTGATTAGTGATGAATTGAGTGAGAATTTATGGAAAAATCGGAAATGGGGATTTTTCGGGTAAAGGGCAGTTCGGGTTTTTGCCATTTTGACCTAACTAGGGTTATTTGTTTTGAAATTCCTTTTGGCAGGTTAAAATAGGTTATTAGAGGAGTATGTGGCCGCTGGAATCGTTCGATTCCGATATCCGACGCAAAAGTTACGGGTGTTTGAAGTTTCGGGTCGGTTTTTACGGAACCCAAATTAGTGGCCCGTTTAGTTAGGTTTTATTGGGATTAGGCTAGAAATAGTAGTTTGAGAGTAATTAGTGAATGAAGGCTTGATTTTAATGATTTGATGAATATTTATCGTAGGTCGAGCCGTAGGTGGACAGGAATTCGAGTATTCTGAACGGGCTAGGACGCCAGGTAAGTAGTGGATGAGTGTTTGTTGCCTTCGGGCCTACACCATAGAACGGTAGGGATTGTTTGTTTGTTGGTTGTGTTTTGCTTTGTGTCATGCATTGTGTGTCATGCATCATTGTTTTCTAACTGACGAAATCACGTGTTTTGCATGTTTGAGTGGTGAGGATGACGTAATGAAAGATGAGAAAATTGATATGTAACCTGGTCTCGAGTAGAATAGTCTCGTGGGCTCGTGGCTCGCTGAGCACCCCGCGAGGTATTTTACTAGAGATGCTATGCAAAAATTTACGTAATGTGTCGTGAGTATGAATACCTCGATATGCTCGTGCTTGAAGGCACAATGAGGATTCTACGATCGATTGGGGGAGATTTGGTTGGCCGTCCAGGATTGTGTTGGGACGTGTGCCTCCGGTCTAGCTCCGTGGGTCAAGGCGTGGCCGTCCAGGATTGTGTTGGGACGTGTGCCTACTTGATTCACAGGAAAGTGAAAGATAATTGCAACCGAAATGAAAAGAAAGCAACAGAGTGTGTAGAAACTGCATGTTAGGGTTGAGTCGAGCATTTAGTGTGTTGTTGTGCATTATTTCCCTACTTGTTAAGCGTTAGGCTTACTTTTGTGTTCTATGGTGTAGGTGGCGAGTTTTTACAGGTGAGGTAGAGGAGACAGCCCAAGACTAGGCAGCAGTCGGAGGAGTTCGGGGCATGCCGGTGCAGGTAGTTGTCGGGGCGCCTCGACCATGGTCTTCTGAAAGCTGTGAGAGGAACAGTATTTTTGGGGTCGTGTATAATTTATATGTAATTTGGTAGTTTGTAGAGTTTGTCTTTTGGTTGAGGTTTTATTATATAGTTATGTGTATTTGGTGTTTATAGTCATAGTTAAGGGTGATGTGTCACCCTATACTGCGGATTTTCTTTATTTTGGGTTGATAGCATTTCTTGGCGATGTATTGATTGTTGGAGATTTCGTAGGTTGGTTAGATGGTTAGAAGTATTCTGGATCTGGTTGGGTATAGATTTGTGTGCAGGTACTTAGCTTTGTGGAGGCGCCATTTTCAGGCGTTACTCTGCCGAAATTTTCGGGAAGGGCGCCGTGGTGCTTAACGGTTAGGATTAAGGGGGAGTCTAGGCAGCTAGGTATAACATAAGAGAACTTCGAGAGATTTAGTTTTAAATTCTGCTGTGTTAGTTTAGTATAATTTGGAGATTATGAAAATTATGTTAAACTAGTTTTAAAAGTCGTTTTCATCGGTATTAGAGTGAGCCAAGTAGCGCACCGAGCCAGGGTGGGTTTGGGGGCGTTACATCCACTCCATTATCTGTGCCCTCATCCCTTCCACCTTCCCCTCCACATATACTTTTGGTACCTTCTCTCCCTCCTCAAGTCCAAACCCCTCCTCCAGCCCAACTTTCTCCACCAGTCCAACCACCTCCTCCACTACTAACACCTCCTCCTGTTCAACCAGCTCCACTAGTCCAAGTCTCCTCTCCAATTCAATCAGTTACTCTTGTCACTTGTCTGACTTATCAGCGGAGATTTTCATTGAGTGAGACTCAGTACAATGATTTAAAGGCTACTATTGACAATCTAGGGTCAGCCCTCTGTCAGCTTGAACAGTCTCTTGACGCCAAGCTTGAGAAGACCCAAAAGAACATGAGCATTGTTGTGGATACTGGTCTTGAGTTGTTGGCAACGAAAGTGGATGGTCACAGACGCCTTGTTGTCAGAGCACTTGAGTCTCTCAGATCTTCAGTTGAAGATCTGAACCCCGAACCCGCCCCTGGACCATCCAATTCAGTCTGTGTCACAGTGGCTTGTTCTGAAGACTTCCTCCCTCTGATCATACGACCAGAGGAAGGTGTCGATGCTCGGCTACTGCCCTTAGATCTTCAGGAGGCTGCTCTGACATTCTCTCCACCTGCTGCTCCTTCTGTCCATGAGCCATTTTTAGTGTCCTCAAGTCCTATGGATGCCTCTCTTACTGCTTCTCCTGCTGTAGAGCCTCTTCCTTGTCTGGACATGCTGCTGTTTCCAGAAATCTCTTCAATTTCAGCTCCCTGCTTAGATTTGGTGGTCTCTCAAGGACCCTCTCCATCTACTGCTCCTCATCCAGCGCCTTCTCCCTGTTAGGCTTTAGTGATCTATCAAGCACCACTACCTCCTGCTATTGATTCACTTCAAGCACTTGTGGATGCTTACTTCTTCCCGCACTTTGAAGAGCATTCTTGGATTCACCAAGCCTTTTGGGATCATTTTTTAGCCTTATTTAAATAGATGATACTTTTTTGTTCTCAATTTTATTCCTACTCTAATGTTGAATACTCTGATGTTTACTTATTGATATTCTTGTGTTGAATGCATTGCTTCTGTTGTCCCTCTGCTTGTTTTTTATAATGTCAATGGGGGAGAACATATTTGATTTGATTGATGTTGCTTGAGAAATTAATCAGAATTTATATGAATTGTGTATGCATGTTTTGAGAATCATAACGAAATTGAAATATATGCATATGCTGTGGGGGAGCTAGGATTATGGGGGAGAGTTGTACTTAATCAAATTTAGGTTGTCATCATCAAAAAGGGGGAGATTGTTGACTTAATTAATGTTTAAGTCTAAATGTGTTTTTGATGATGTGTTTATATGTCTGTAATATAATTTGATTATGTTTATTAAATGAGAAGAATGTATTTTAAATATGAAATTATTTGTTTGGAATTACCCTTGAAAAGGGTATTTTAGTTGTTTAATGAATCGGGTTAAGTGTGCAGGGTTGAAAAACTGATCTGCCAATGGTTTGTTAAAAGTAGACATACACCGATCTCTAAACAACAAAAGGCAAAGTCGTTCAAAGGTTCCTTCTGCCGATGGTGTTTTCAAACTACTCACACCGATCACTAAACGACAAAGAAAAGAGGACTTCCACCAATCGCTAAATATCTACTCCTGCCGATCACTAAACGACAAAGGCGGAGTCGTTCAAGGCTACTCCTACCGATGGCATTTCAGAATCACTCATACCGATGGCGTTTTGAAGTTGCATATACCGATAGCGGTTCAGCTGGTTAAAGAAACTCATACCGATGACAGTTTAGCGCTAATGCTTATGCCGATGGAGTTTCAACGTGTTTCTGCCGATGACGTTCAAAGCTTACATCTGCCGATAACATTTCAAGTTGGATCTACCGATGGCGTTTGATGATACATCTGTCATACCGGTTCAAGCACTTTTTGTCGCATCATCTGATGGCGTTTCAAAGTGCTTCTGCCGATTGTGTTTTTAAAGACTTCCACCGGTGACCTTCTACCAGAATTCAAAATAACCGCGAAGCTACAGTGACTTCGTTTTTAGCCTTAACTCCAGAACATTAATGGAGACGACGAACAGCAATTTCAGATGCAATGGATATCTGCTTGAGTACGAATGCTTCCCAACGGTAACATTTTTCCATTTGTAGAAAGAAGCATTCAATTCTGTGAAGCAGAAATTAGACAGAGTATTTAAGCCGAGGCTAGAGCACGAAGGAATAACTTTTGCAAAAATTAGCTTTGAGCCCTAACGTGCGATTTATCATACTCTGCATTTTTTCATCTACATCTCTCGATTCCTAAACTTGAGAATTTCTTTTGAGAGTTTGTAGTTTGTTGTGTTCATTCACTCAAATCTGTAAAACCTGAAAGGCAGTGGATTGACGCCCGTGAAGTTCAATTCAGAATTGTAAGGCTGTAGATCAACGCTCATGAAGCTCGATCTGGGATTCTCGTTGAGGAGAGGTTAAGAATCTTCAAGGGGGGAAAACCTTGAAGTGTGGACGTAGGCAGGTTTTGGCCGAACCACGTAAAAATCACGGTGTCAAATTTCTCTCTCTTTCACTCTATTTTACTTGTTTGTTTATAATTAACCTAGAAGTTTAATACAAGAGAGAAATTGGTTAGACTCAAAATTAACATTAAAAAGTCTAATTCACCCCCCTCTTAGACAATTACGATCCTACATTTTCTTGATTATATAGTTCAAACTACAATGTAGACATTTCTAATTTCGGTCTATTTTCATTTTTCGAGATAAATATAACCCCTTGATGCTTCAACTTTGTCACGTAAACATGTAATATTTGGTCTAGTCGAGCCTCAACATTGAGACACTTATGTGATTTTACTCATGAACCCTATGTATTGTTTAAATCCAATTTTGAATTCAAAACTAGGTGATAACTCTATTCTTGCCATCATTCTAAGCAAAATTTGATATTATTATTGAGTTTTTGATATTTTTAATTTATTTTAAGTTAAGATGTAAATAAATAATAAAACATGTGAAATAAAAATAAAAATGACCAATTTTGGAAGCCGAGCTATGACCCAAAGAAGCCCAAGCTAAAGGAGTCTGAGCCACAATGCTAAGGTACACAAGTTGCGTCCCATAAATATTTGCACAAGGCATGGCCTAGATTTTTCAAGTCACGGCGCAAGGCCAAATTCATTTTTTGAAAATATGAAATGTCGCACGTTTTGAAATATTCTTCTAGGATTTGGGAACCCTTAATCGAAACTCAATAAATACAACATGTTCAGATTAAAATGGGAACATTTGTCAGCCTTGAGACATATTTTTGAAAATCAATAAGAGAGAATTTTCCACGCCGGGCAAGGAGATCGACGCACGAGATACACTGTTATGGTGACGTCCGGAGACAAATATTCTCTGCTACTCATTTCTTCTCTCTGGCATCCTTATGCTCAATACCTTTTTTTTGTTTTTATCTTGACTATGTTGAACTAAATAATTTCCTCTAAAGGAGAGATGGATCGTTCATTTAGATAATTATTTTAGCAGATTAAATATTATGTTGGTTGAATTTGTTATTTATTTGTGTTATTTTGTTTTAAATGCTTTCAATTTGGTGGACATTCACTGAATGATTTTATATTTGGAATTTGATGCTCGAGCAAGATAATTTTCAAATACAATCTGAATGTTAAAACGTAAAGGTTTAACAACTTCAGAGAGTGTTAGAGTTTTGTCAAATCAAATAGAAAATCATTGAAGTTTATTGAATTACTAGAAGAACGATTTTTAAGTTAATCTGAACCCAATCTCCAACCTCGAAAATAACTTTCACTTGATGCTTGTTTACTTGTCTTGCATAATGCTCATTTTTTTTTTCTCACTGTTCTCCATTACCTTTTGCATGTAGATCTTTAACAAACTCAGTCTTTTTTTTTCATCAAATTAACGAACTCATTAGTAGACAAAGGTAACATATTCATCGGAGTTAAAGGATTAAAACCATAAACAATCTCAAATGGTGAAAAAGATATAGTAGAATGAACAACCCTATTGTATGTAAATTTGATGTGTGGTAAACAATTCTCCCATTGTGCTAAGTTCTTAGAAATGATGGCTCTTAACAAAGCAGAAAATGTTATATTAAATACTTCAGTTTGTCCATCCGTTTGAGGGTGTGTCATGGTAGAGAATAAAAGTTTCTTATCTAGCTTATTCCACAAAGTTCTCCAAAAGTGACTAAAAAATTTAAAATCTTAATCACTTACAATAGTTTTAGGTAAGTCATGTAACTTTACAATTTTTTTAAAGAATAAATCCGCAACATGTGTAGCATCATTAGTTTTCGAACATGTAATAAAGTGTGTCATCTTACTAAAACTATTAATAACAACAAAAATATTATCCTTTCCACTTTGAGTTCTCGGCAAACCTATAACAAAATCTATAGAAATATCAATCTAAGGTTGAGTATGTATTGGGAGATGAATATAGTTTTTGTGTGGTTTGATCTTTAATTTAGCTTTTCTACATTCAATACATTTATCACAAATTAATTACACATCATGTCTCATCTTAGGCCAATAAAAAAGTTCACATAGAAATCCAAAGTTTTGCTTACTCTAAAATGTCCCATTAATCCATCTCCATGATATTCTTTAACAAACAAATATGATGAGAACCACGTGTATACCAAACCAAAGACCTTTCGATAACACGAAATAGAAACTCAGAACAGCATTTGAATCAAGTAAAAAGGAATTTAACCCCGATCGAATCTTGCAGATCGAACCAAAGTAATCAAATAAGGAGCTTGACTCGTAATTAAAACTGAGATTTTAATATCTAAAGTATCTAATTTGCTGCTAAAAACTCCTAATGGAGCATATAAACCTCCAAGGAAAGATTAGGGTTTCTAACCAACCAAATAGAAAACAAAAAATGTCAAACAAACGTTGGCTCACTTGGCCAATTAGGTCAGACTGAGTGAGTGTTATAACAGTAGTTCATAAATAATAATATAAGTCCAAGTCTAATATTTAAGTAATTCATCATAAAACTTAAATAAAAATGGGTCCAAAAGAATTGGTCTTCAAACTTGAAAATCTACAGAGTTTTCTAAGTTACATACTCTCGGGCTTAAAAAACTACCGAGTTTTCAGAGTTACCTAGGCTCGGGTGTAAAAATCTACCGAGTTTTCTAAGTACATACTCTCGTGCATGAAAATCTACCTAGTTTTCTAAGTTGCATACTCTCGTGCTTGAACATGTAGCGAGTTTTTTAAGTTACATACTCTCAGGCTTGAAAATCTACTGAGTTTTCTAAATTACATAGTCTTCAGCTTTATAATCTATCGAGTTTTCTAAGTTACATACTCTCGGGCTTGAAAATCTAATGAGTATTCTAAGTTACATACTCTCAAGGTTGAAAATCTACCGAGTTTTCTAAGTTACATGCTCTCGGGCTTGGAAATCTACCGAGTTTTCTAAGTTACATACTCTCGAGATTGAAAATCTACCGAATTTTCTATGTTACATACTCTCGGGCCTGAAAATCTATCGAAATTTCTAAGTTACATACTCTCGGACTTGAAAATCTACCGAGTTTTCTAAGTTACATACTCTCAGGCTTTAAAATTTACCTAGTATTCTAAGTTACATACTCTCGGGCATGAATATCTACCGGTTTTCTAAGTACAAACTCTCGGGCTTGAAATCTACCGAATTAATACTATGTTACATACTCTCGGGCCTGAAAATCTATCGAAATTTCTAAGTTACATACTCTCGGACTTGAAAATCTACCGAGTTTTCTAAGTTACATACTCTCAGGCTTTAAAATTTACCTAGTATTCTAAGTTACATACTCTCGGGCATGAATATCTACCGAGTTTTCTAAGTTACAAACTCTCGGGCTTGAAAATCTACCGAATTTTCTAAGTTATATACTTTCAAGGTTGAAAATCTACCGAGTTTTCTTAGTTACACACTCTCGGGCATAAAAGTCGACTGAGTTTTCTAAATTATATACTCTCGGGCAAAAAAATCTACCAAGTTTTCTTAGTTACACACTCTAGGGCATAAAAGTCTACCGAGTTTTTTAAGTTACATACCCTCGGGCAAAAAAATCTACAGAGTTTTCTAAGTTACATACTCTCAGGCATGAAAATCTACCAAAATTTTTAAGTTACATACTCTCGGCCTTGAAAATCTACCAATTTTTCTAAGTTACAAACTCTCGGGATTGAAAATTTATCGAGTTTTCTAAGTTACATACTCTCGGACTTGGAAATCTACCGAGTTTTCTAAGTTACATACTCTCAAAGTTGAAAATCTACAGAGCTTTCTTAGTTACATACTCACGGGCATGAAAATCTACCGAGTTTTCTAAGTTACATACTCTCGGGCTTGAAAATCTACGTGTTTTCTAAGTACATACTCTCAGACTTAAAAATCTATTGAAATTTCTAAGTTACATACCCTCGGGCTTGAAAATCTACAGAGTTTTCTAAGTTACATACTTTCGGACTTGGAAGTCTACCAATTTTTATAAGTTACATACTCTCGGGAGCTTGAAAATCTATTAAAATTTCTCAAGTACATACTATCAGGATTGAAAATCTATAGAGTTTTCTAAGTTATATACTCTCAGGTTTGAAAATCAAACGAGTTTTCTAAGTACATACTCTCCTGCATGAAAATCTACTTAGTTTTCTAAGTTGCATACTCTCGTGCTTGAACATGTAGCAAGTTTTCTAAGTAACATACTCTCAGGCTTGAAAATCTACCAAGTTTCTAAGTTACATACTCTCGGGCTTGAAAATCTATGGAGTTTTCTAAATTACATATTCTTCAGCTTTATAATCTATCGAGTTTTCTAAGTTACATACTCTCGGGCTTGAAAATCTAATGAGTATTCTAAGTTACACACTCTCAAGGTTGAAAATCTACTGAGTTTTCTAAGTTACATACTCTCGGGCTTGGAAATCTACCGAGTTTTCTAAGTTACATACTCTCGAGATTGAAAATCTACCGAATTTTCTATGTTACATACTCTCGGGCCTGAAAATCTACCGAAATTTCTAAGTTACATACTCTCGGACTTGAAAATCTACCGAGTTTTCTAAGTTACATACTCTCAGGCTTTAAAATTTACCTAGTATTCTAAGTTACATACTCTCGGGCATGAATATCTACCGAGTTTTCTAAGTTACAAACTCTCGGGCTTGAAAATCTACCGAATTTTCTAAGTTATATACTTTCAAGGTTGAAAATCTACCGAGTTTTCTTAGTTACACACTCTCGGGCATAAAAGTCGACTGAGTTTTCTAAATTATATACTCTCGGGCAAAAAAATCTACCAAGTTTTCTTAGTTACACACTCTAGGGCATAAAAGTCTACCGAGTTTTTTAAGTTACATACCCTCGGGCAAAAAAATCTACAGAGTTTTCTAAGTTACATACTCTCAGGCATGAAAATCTACCAAAATTTTTAAGTTACATACTCTCGGCCTTGAAAATCTACCAATTTTTCTAAGTTACAAACTCTCGGGATTGAAAATTTATCGAGTTTTCTAAGTTACATACTCTCGGACTTGGAAATCTACCGAGTTTTCTAAGTTACATACTCTCAAAGTTGAAAATCTACAGAGCTTTCTTAGTTACATACTCACGGGCATGAAAATCTACCGAGTTTTCTAAGTTACATACTCTCGGGCTTAAAAATCTACGAGTTTTCTAAGTACATACTCTCAGACTTAAAAATCTCCTGAATTTTCTAAGTTACATACTCTCGGGCTTGAAAATCTACAGAGTTTTCTAAGTTCATACTTTCGGACTTGGAAGTTTACCAATTTTTATAAGTTACATACTCTCGGGAGCTTGAATATCTATTAAAATTTCTAAAGTACATACTATCGGGATTGAAAATCTATAGAGTTTTCTAAGTTATATACTCTCGGGTTTGAAAATCTACCGAGTTTTCTAAGTACATACTCTCCTGCATGAAAATCTACCTAGTTTTCTAAGTTACATACTCTCGTGCTTGAACATGTAGCGAGTTTTCTAAATTACATACTCTCAGGCTTGAAAATCTACCAAGTTTCTAAGTTACATACTCCCGGGCTTGAAAATCTACTGAGTTTTCTAAATTACATAGTCTTTAGCTTTATAATCTATCGAGTTTTCTAAGTTAAATACTTTTGGGCTTGAAAATCTAATGAGTATTCTAAGTTACATACTCTCAAGGTTGAAAATCTACCGAGTTTTCTAAGTTACATACTCCTGAGCTTGGAAATCTACCGAGTTTTCTTAGTTACATACTCTCGAGATTGAAAATCTACCAAATTTTCTATGTTACATACTCTCGGGCCTGAAAATCTACCGAAATTTCTAAGTTACATACTCTCGGACTTGAAAATCTACTGAGTTTTCTAAGTTACATACTCTCAGGCTTTAAAATCTACCTAGTATTCTAAGTTATATACTCTCGGGCATGAATATCTACCGAGTTTTCTAAGTTACAAACTCTCGGGCTTGAAAATCTACCGAATTTTCTAAGTTATATACTTTCAAGGTCGAAAATCTACCGAGTTTTCTTAGTTACACAGTCTCGGGCATAAAAGTCGACTGAGTTTTCTAAATTATATATTCTCGGGCAAAAAAATCTACCAAGTGTTCTCAATTACACACTATAGGGCATAAAAGTCTACCGAGTTTTCTAAGTTACATACTCTTGGGGAAAAAAATCTACTGAGTTTTCTAAGTTACATACTCTCGGGCATGAAAATCTACCAAAATTTTTAAGTTACATACTCTCGGCCTTGAAAATGTACCGATTTTTCTAAGTTACAAACTCTCGGGCTTGAAAATTTATCAAGTTTTCTAAGTTACATATTCTCGGACTTGGAAATCTACCGAGTTTTCTAAGTTACATACTCTCAAAGTTGAAAATCTACAGAGCTTTCTTAGTTACATACTCACGGGCATGAAAATCTACCGAGTTTTCTAAGTTACATACTCTCGGGCTTGAAAATCTACGAGTTTTCTAAGTACATACTCTCAGACTTAAAAATCTACTGAAATTTCTAAGTTACATACTCTCGGGCTTGAAAATCTACAGATTTTTCTAAGTTACATACTTTTGGACTTGGAAGTCTACCAATTTTTATAAGTTACATACTCTCGGGAGCTTGAAAATCTATTAAAATTTCTAAAGTACATACTATCGGGATTGAAAATCTATAGAGTTTTCTAAGTTATATACTCTCCGGTTTGAAAATCTACTGAGTTTTCTAAATTACATACTCTCGGGCTTGGAAATCTACCGAGTTTTCTCAGTTACATACTCTCGGGCTTGGAAATCTACCAATTTTTCTAAGTTACATACTCTCACGATTGAAATTCTACTGAGTTTTCTTAGTTACATACTCTCAAGCATGAAAATATACTAAGTTTTCTAAGTTACATAAACTTGGGTAAGAAAATCTATCGAGTTTTTTAAGTTACATACTCTCGGGCTTGGAAATGTACTGAGTTTTCTAAGTTACATACTCTTGGGTTTTAAAATCTACCAAGTTTTCTAAGTTACATACGCTCGGGCTTGAAAATCAATCGATTTTTCTAAGTTAGATACTCTATGGTATGAAAATCTATCGAGTTTTCTAAGTTACATATTCTCAAACTTGAAAATGTACCAAGTTGTTTAACTTGCATACTCTCGGGTTTTGAAATCTATCTAGTTTTCTAAGTTACTCTCGGGATTGAAAATCTACCGAGTTTTTTAAGTTACATACTCTCAGGCTTTAAAATCTATCGAGTTTTCTAAATTACATACTCTCAGGTTTGAAAATCTACCGAGTATTCTTAGTTACTTACTCTCGGGCTTGAAAATCTACCGAGTTTTCTAAGTTACATTATCTCGGGCTTGAAAATCTATCGAGTTTTCTAAGTTATATGCTCTCGGGTTTAAAAATATACCAAGTTTTCTAAGTTACATCTTCTAAGGGTTTAAAATCTACCGAGTTTTTTAAGTTACATACTCTCAGGCATAAAAATTTATCAAATTTTCTAAGTTACATACTCTCGGGTTTGGAAATCTATCGAGTTTTCTAAGTTACATACTCTCAAAGTAGAAATTCTACCATTTTTTAAGTTACTTACTCTCGGGCTTGAAAATCTATCGAGTATTCGAAGTTACATACTCTGGGGCATAAAAATCTACCGAGTTTTCTAAGTCACATACTCTCGTGCTTGAAAATCTATCGAGTTTTCTAAGTTACATTGTGACGTCCTTAACACTGTACTCTTAACTTCCCCGTCTTATTATTTTTTTTTTATCCCTATAAACTTTAAGTTTATTGTTAAAGTGGAAAACCATTTGAAAATCCTTTAATAAAACGTATTTAAAGTAAAGAAAACTAAAGAAAACATTTAAATAAAACGATTAAAACAATAAAAGAATAATCGGCCAAGCAGAACAGAGGGCAAGAAGGGCCCAAGCCCAAAATTTTCCCTGTTCACATCCACCGCTCTCTTCTGCCAAGCCGCATCCACCGCTGATCACATCCACCGGTCATATTCACTGTACACTTCTACCACTCACATCCACTGCTCAACATTAACCGAACATATCTGCCGATTGACTTTGACCAAACACTCATATAAACTTCTGCCGATCACAAAACGACAGAATCTACTGCTTACATCTACCGCTTACATCAAACACATCCACTGCTCAACAGTAACCTAACACATCTACTGATTAACTTTGCCCAAACACTCATATAAACTTCTGCCGATCACAAAACGACAGAATCTACTGCTTACATCTACCGCTTACATCAAACACATCCACTGCTCAACAGTAACCTAACACATCTACTGATTGACTTTGACCAAACACTCATATAAACTTCTGCCGATCACAAAACGACAGAATCTACTGCTTACATCTACCGCTTACATCAAACACATCCACTGCTCAACAGTAACCTAACACATCTACTGATTGACTTTGACCAAACACTCATATAAACTTCTGCCGATCACAAAACGACAGAATCTACTGCTTACATCTACCGCTTACATCAAACACATCCACTGCTCAACAGTAACCTAACACATCTACTGATTGACTTTGACCAAACACTCATATAAACTTCTGCCGATCACAAAACGACAGAATCTACTGCTTACATCTACCGCTTACATCAAACACATCCACTGCTCAACAGTAACCTAACACATCTACTGATTGACTTTGACCAAACACTCATATAAACTTCTGCCGATCACAAAACGACAGAATCTACTGCTTACATCTACCGCTTACATCAAACACATCCACTGCTCAACAGTAACCTAACACATCTACTGATTGACTTTGACCAAACACTCATATAAACTTCTGCCGATCACAAAACGACAGAATCTACTGCTTACATCTACCGCTTACATCAAACACATCCACTGCTCAACAGTAACCTAACACATCTACTGATTGACTTTGACCAAACACTCATATAAACTTCTGCCGATCACAAAACGACAGAATCTACTGCTTACATCTACCGCTTACATCAAACACATCCACTGCTCAACAGTAACCTAACACATCTACTGATTGACTTTGACCAAACACTCATATAAACTTCTGCCGATCACAAAACGACAGAATCTACTGCTTACATCTACCGCTTACATCAAACACATCCACTGCTCAACAGTAACCTAACACATCTACTGATTGACTTTGACCAAACACTCATATAAACTTCTGCCGATCACAAAACGACAGAATCTACTGCTTACATCTACCGCTTACATCAAACACATCCACTGCTCAACAGTAACCTAACACATCTACTGATTGACTTTGACCAAACACTCATATAAACTTCTGCCGATCACAAAACGACAGAATCTACTGCTTACATCTACCGCTTACATCAAACACATCCACTGCTCAACAGTAACCTAACACATCTACTGATTGACTTTGACCAAACACTCATATAAACTTCTGCCGATCACAAAACGACAGAATCTACTGCTTACATCTACCGCTTACATCAAACACATCCACTGCTCAACAGTAACCTAACACATCTACTGATTGACTTTGAACGACATATCTGCCGATGACTTTGACCAAAACACTATATAAACTTCTGCCGATCACAAAACGACAGAATCTACTGCTTACCATCTACGATTACATCAAACACATCCATGCTCAACAGTAACCTAACACATTCTATGATTAACTTTGCCCCAAACACTCATATAACCTTCTGCCGATCACAAAACGACAGAATCTACTCTCTTACATCTACTGCTCATCTACCGCTTACATCAAACACATCCACTGCTCAACAGTAACCTAACACATCTAATGATGACCTTTGACCAAACACTCATATAAACTTCTGCCGATCACAAAACGACAGAATCTACTGCTTACATCTACCGCTTACATCAAACACATCCACTGCTCAACAGTAACCTAACACATCTACTGATTAACTTTGCCCAAACACTCATATAAACTTCTGCCGATCACAAAACGACAGAATCTACTCCTTACATCTACTGCTCATCTACCGCTTACATCAAACACATCCACTGCTCAACAGTAACCTAACACATCTACTGATTGACTTTGACCAAACACTTATATAAACTTCTGCCGATCACAAAACGACAGAATCTACTGCTTACATCTACCGCTCATCTACCGCTCATCCACCGCTTCCATCAAACACATCCACCGCTTACATCAAACACATCCACCGCTCAACAGTAACCTAACACATCTACCGATTGACTTTGACCAAACACTTAACCGAAACCCATACAATTTTTCTTTGTACTTATACACCATTCACTCAGAACTTCCAAAATATTAAACATAACATTCTCTATTTCCAGAAACATCAAAATGAACATTATATACATATATGTTCACGAACTATCCATAATACACATCCAAACATCAAATATTAACTATCCAAAAACCAAGCATCCTAAAATATTTCTAACTATACAAATATTATCTAATCCACCATCAGTCCTAAACATCCCGAAATGTTCCCAAGACGTTTACTTACATCCCCACGAGTCAAAAGCGCATCGACTACCCAGCACACTCCCACGGACCATCTTTCTTCAACTGATCATTCCTCGGGTGGATGGATCTCGTCCTCACCTGTATCAAGATCACCTACACCATAAAGACACCTATGAGATAAAAATCTCAGTAAATTCTACGTAAATGCCAATGCATGATCGTGTATGCTCAATGCTATGAAAACCATTCATGTCATTTCATATTTTAGTACGTGTCAGTCTATGGTTATCGGAAACGCTCGACAAATGGATAGGGCACGTCAAGCGGTTAGACAGCCCACACCATCTGAAGGGAGGAAGACCCGCTCATCACAAAATGTTAGGTCTGAACCTCATCCCCGATAACCCTGTGCCATGGTTGTTTACATGATACTTTACTTGCCTTTACATGCATTTTCTTTTCGTGAAATCAATGCATAAATTCATTTTGCATGCTATTTTGAAAACCATGATGCGTGGACAGTTCAATATGCACAATATAACATCTATAATGTGGATACCATCAAAACCTCACAAATACTATCAAAGCATCACAATACTTAACCTATAAAACAACCAAACTTAAACTACCCAACCAAAGCAATTAAACATACAAGCCACCAACAATCACCAACAATCCTCGGGAGACAAATCTTGACATATGGTGTAGGCCAATCGGCCACAGTAAGTCACGAGAACTTACCTTGGGTCCGTTGCAATTCAAGCTCCGTCCACGAGCATTGTTCACCTAAGGCCATTCACAACAAATCGTAATTAAATCGAGTCCAGACCTTTAAATTTGGAAAACTACAAACTCCTAGCTGAAAGAAACTTCTTAAAACTCTATTCTAGCTCATTGAGGCATTTCATCGAGCAATTTATGCTCAACACCTCAAAACCACCATTAATGGGTTTTTCAAGTTTTCCAAACCACCAAATTCTCAACAATATTCATTAATTTAACTCATTCGCACCAACAACCATAAATATGTCCATTTGAGCCATAATGACGGTAACTCTATCGATCTCAAACCCTATTTCATGTTTTTAACAAATCCTAACGAAACCCTAATCCATATAACCCTAGAAATTGAAATTTAAAGCTTCAAAACTATAGATTCATACCTAGAGTCGGGTTTGGAGGAGAAAACGTGAAGAAACTTTAAAGATCGGAGAACGAATCGCCAGTGTTGAAGAGGAGAGAAAATGAAGGTTTCGTTAAAGTGCTGAGGAAGGAAGGATTTTGTGATTTTTAATAAAGTTTTGCTTGGAAAATTACTTATTTACCCCTCCATTTGATTTCTATTTACCGAGTTTTCTAAGTTACATACTCTCGGGCTTGAAAATCTACTGAGTTTTCTAAGTTACATACTCTCGGCTTGAAAATCTACTGAGTTTTCTAAGTTACATACTCTCGGGCTTGAAAATCTACTGAGTTTTCTAAGTTACATACTCTCGGGCTTTCAAATCTACCGAGTTTTCTAAGTTACATACTCTCGGGCTTTCAAATCTACCGAGTTTTCTAAGTTACATACTCTCGGGCTTTCAAATCTACCGAGTTTTCTAAGTTACATATTCTCTAGGTTGAAAATCTACCGAGTTTTCTAAGTTACATACTCTCGGGCTTGAAAATCTACCGAGTTTTCTAAGTTACATACTCTCGGGCTTGAAAATCTACTGAGTTTTCTAAGTTACATACTCTCGGGCTTGAAAATCTACTGAGTTTTCTAAGTTACATACTCTCGGGCTTTCAAATCTACCGAGTTTTCTAAGTTACATACTCTCGGGCTTTCAAATCTACCGAGTTTTCTAATTACATACTCTCGGGCTTGAAAATCTACTGAGTTTTCTAAGTTACATACTCTCGGGCTTGAAAATCTACTGAGTTTTCTAAGTTACATACTCTCGGGCTTGAAAATCTACTGAGTTTTCTAAGTTACATACTCTCGGGCTTTCAAATCTACCGAGTTTTCTAAGTTACATACTCTCGGGCTTTCAAATCTACCGAGTTTTCTAATTACATACTCTCGGGCTTGAAAATCTACTGAGTTTTCTAAGTTACATACTCTCGGGCTTGAAAATCTACTGAGTTTTCTAAGTTACATACTCTCGGGCTTGAAAATCTAATGAGTTTTTTAAGTTACATACTCTCGGGCTTGAAAATCTACCGAGTTTTCTAAGTTACATACTCTCGGGCTTGAAAATCTACTGAGTTTTCTAAGTTCCAGTTACATACTCTCGGGCTTGAAAATCTATCGAGTTTTCTAAGTACATACTCTCGGGCTTGAAAATCTACCGAGTTTTCTAAGTACATACTCTCGGGCTTGAAAATCTACTGAGTTTTCTAAGTTACATACTCTCAGGCTTGAAAATCTATTGAGTTTTTTAAGTTACATACTCTCGGGGATGAAAATCTATGAGTTTTCAAAGTTACATATGCTCGAGTATGAAAATCTACCGAGTTTTCTAAGTTACATACTTTCGGGCTTGGAAATCTACGAGTTTTTCTAAGTTACATACTCTCAAGGTTGAAAATCTACCGAGTTTTCTAAGTTACATACTCTCGGCTTGAAAATCTACCGAATATTCGAAGTTAAATACTCTCCGGCTTGAAAATATATTGAGTTTTCTTAGTTACATACTCTTAGGCATGAAAATCTACTGAGTTTTCTAAGTTACATACTCTCAGACTTGAAAATCTTTCGAGTTTTCTAATTTACATACTCTCGGGATTGGAAATCTACTGAGTTTTCTAAGTTACATACTTTTAAGGTTGAAAATCTACCTAGTTTTCTAAGTTACATAGTCTCAGGGTTGAAAACCTACATAGTTTTCTAAGTAAAAAACTCTCCAGCTTGAAAAACTTATGAGTTTTCTACTTTACATATTTTCTGGCTTGAAAATCTACCTAGTTGTTTAAGTTACATACTCACGGAATTTAAAATCTACAGAGTTTTCTAAGTTATGTACGCTCAGGTATGAGAATCTAATTAGTTTTCTAAGTTACATACTCTCGGTCTTGAAAATTTATCGAGTTTTCTAAGTTACATACGCTCGGGAATGAAAATCTACTGAGTTTTCTAAGTTACATACTCTCGGGCTTGAAAATCTACGAGTTTTTCTAAGTACATACTCTCGAGCTTGAAAATCTACGAGTTTTTCTAAGTTACATACTCTCAGGCTTGAAAATCTACTGAGTTTTCTAAGTTACATACTCTCGGGCTTGAAAATCTACCGAGTTTTCTAAGTTACATACTCTCGGCTTGAAAATCTACCAAGTATTCTAAGTTAGACACTCTCAAGCTTGAAAATACCGACATATCGAAGTTAATACTCTCCGGTGAAAATAGATTGGTTCTAGTTACATACTATAGCATGAAATTACTGAGTTCAAGGTACATACCTCGGACTGAAATCTTCGAGTTTTCTAATTTTACATTACTTCGGGATTGGCAATCTACGAGTTTCTAAGGTTCAACTTTTAAGGTTGAAAATCTACCGTTTCTAAGTTACATCGTCTCAGGGTTGAAAACCTACATAGTTTTCTAGTAAAAAAACTCTCCAGTTGAAAAACTAGAGTTTTTCTACTTCAATTTTTATGGCTTGAAAATCTACTAGTGTTTAAGTACATACTACGGGAATTAAATATAAAGAGTTTTCTAAGTTATGTACGCTCAGGTATGAGAATCTAATTAGTTTTCTAAGTTACATACTCTCGGTCTTGAAAATTTATCGAGTTTTCTAAGTTACATACGCTCGGGAATGAAAATCTAATGAGTTTTCCACGTTACATATTCTCTGGCTTAAAAATATACCGAGTTTTGTAAGTTACATACTCTCGAGTTTGGAAATCTACCGAGTTTTCTAAGTTACATACTCTCAGGCTTGAAAATCTACTGAGTTTTCCAAGTTATTTATTCTTCGGCTATAAAATCTATCGAGTTTTCTAAGTTACATACTCTCGAGCTTGAAAATCTACCAAGTATTCTAAGTTAGACACTCTCAAGCTTGAAAATCTACCGAGTTTTTTAAGTTACATACTCTCGGGCTTGGAAATCTACCGAGTTTTCTTAGTTACATACTCTCGGGCTTGAAAATCTACCAAATTTTCTAGGTTACATACTCTCGACCTTGAAAATCTACCAAAATTTCTAAGTTACATACTCTCGAACTTAAAAATCTACTGAGTTTTCTAACTTATATACTCTCGGGCTTTAAAATATACCTAGTATTCTAAGTTAACATACTTTTGGGCATGAAAATCTTCCGAGTTTTCTAAGTTACATACTCTAATGGTTGAAAATCTATCGAGTTTTCTAAGTTACATACGCTCGGGAAAGAAAATCTACTGAGTTTTCTAAGTTACATACTCTTGGGCTTGAAAATCTACCGAATATTCTAAGTTACATACTCTCAAGGTTGAAAATCTACCGAGTTTTCTTAGTAACACACTCTTGGTCATAAAAATCTACCGAGTTTTCTAGGTTGCATACTCTCGAGAAAGAAAATCTACCGAGTTTTGTAAATTACATACTCTCAAGGTTTATCATCTATTGTGTTTTGTTAGTTACATACTCTCGGGCTTGAAAATCTACCAAAATTTCTAAGTTACATACTCTCGGTCTTGAAAATCTACAGAGTTTTCTAAGTTACAAACTCTCGGGCTTGAAAATCTACCCAGGTTTTTAAGTTACATACTCTCGGGTTTGGAAATCTATCGAGTTTTCTAAGTTACACACTCTTTAAGCTGAAAGTCTATAGAGTTTTCTTAGTTACTACTCATGGACATGAAAATCTACCGAGTTTTCTAAGTTTCATTCTCTCGAGATTGAAAATCTACGAGTTTTCTAAGTTACATACTCTCAGGCTTAAAAATCTACTGAAATTTCTAAGTTACATACTCTCATTCTTGAAAATCTATAGAGTTTTCTAAATAACATACTCTCGGGTTTGAAAATCTACCAAGTTTTCTAAGTTACAACTTCCGGACTTGGAAATGTACCGAGTTTTCTATGTTACATACTCTCTGGCATGAAAATCTAACGAGTTTTCTAAGTTACATACTCTCAGGCTTGAAAATGTACCAACATGTCTAACTTGCATACTCTTGAGTTTTGATATGTACCGAGTTTTCTACATTACATACTCTTGGGATTGAAAATCTACCGAGTTTTCTAAGCTACATACTCTCAGGCTTTATAATCTATCGAGTTTTCTAAGTTACTTACTATCGGGCTTGAAAATCTACCGAGTATTCTAAGTTACATATTCTCGGGCATTAAAATCTACCGAGTTTTCTAAATTACATAATCTCGGGCTTATAAATCTATCGAGTTTTCTAAGTTACATACTCTAAGGGTTCAAAATCTATCGAGTTTTCTACGTTACATACTCTCGGACATGAAAATCTACTGAGTTTTCTAAGTTACATACTCTCGGGCTTCGAAATCTACTGAGTTTTCTAAGTTACATACTCTCAAGGTTGAAATTCTACCAAGTTTTCTAAATCAGACACTCTCGGGCTTGAAAATCTACCGAGTTTTCTTAGTGACATACTCTCGGGCATTAAAATCTACCGAGTTTTCTAATTCACATACTCTCAGGCTTGAAAATCTACCGAGTTTTCTAAGTTACATACTCTCAAGGTTGAAAATCTACCAAGTTTTCTAAATCAGACACTCTCGGGCATTAAAATCTACCGAGTTTTCTAATTCACATACTCTCAGGCTTGAAAATCTACCGAGTTTTCTAAGTTACATAGTCTCGGGTTTAGAAATCTACCGAATTTTCTAAGTTACATATTCTCAAGGTTAAAAATCTTCCGAGTTTTTTAAGTTACATATTCTCGGGCTTTCAAATCTACCGTGTTTTCTAAGTGAGAAACTCTTCGGCTTCAAAAACTACCGAGTTTTCTACTTTACATATTGTATGGCTTTAAAATCTACCGAGTTTTCTAATTTACATACTCTCGGGCTTGAAAATCTACCAAGTTTTCTAAGTACATACTCTCGAGCTTGAAAATCTACCGAGTTTTCTAGTTACATAGTTTCGGGCTTGAAAATCTACCGAGTTTTCTAAGTACATACTCTCGGGCTTGAAAATCTACCGAGTTTTCTAGTTACATACTCTCTGGCTTAAAAATCTACCGAGTTTTCTAAGTTGCATACTCTCGAGCAGTAAAAACTTCCGAGTTTTGTAAGTTACTTAGTCACGAGTTTGAAAATCTACCGAATTTTTTAATTTAAATACTCTTAGGCTAAAAAATCTACCGAGTTTTCTAAGTTATATATGCTTAGGCATGAAAATCTAATGTGTTTTCTACTTTACATACTTTGAGGCTTGAAAATCTACCAAATTTTTTAAGTTACATACTCTCGGGTATGAAAATATGCCGAGTTTTCTAAGTACATACTCTCGGCTTGAAAATCTACCGAGTTTTCTAAGTTACATACTCTCAGGCATGAAAATCTACCCAATTTTCTAAGTTACATACGCTCGGGCATGAAAATCTACCGAGTTTTCTAAGTAAAATCTACAAAGTTTTCAAAGTTACATACTCTAACGCTTGAAAATATTCTGAATATTTGAAGTTACATACTCTCGGGCTTGAAAATCTACCGACTTTTCTTAGTTACATGCTCTTTGGCATGAAAATCTATTGAGTTTTTTAAGTTACATACTCTCCGGCTTGAAAATCTACCAAGTTTTCTAAGTTACATACTCTCGGGATTGGAAATCTACCTCGTTTTCTAAGTTACATACTTTCAAGGTTGAAAATCTACCTCGTTTTCTAGTTACATAGTTTCGGGCTTGAAAATCTACAAAGTTTTCTAATTGACAAACTCTTCGACTTGAAAAAGTTCCTAGTTTTCTACTTTACATTTTTTCTGGCTTGAAAATCTATTGAGTTTTATAAGTTACATACTCCAGATCTTTAAAATCTACTGAGTTTTTTAAGTTACATACGCTCGAGCATGAAAATCTAATGAGTTTTCGAAGTTATATACTCTCGGTCTTGAAAATCTATCGAGTTTTCTAAGTTACATACGCTCGGGCATGAAAATCTAATGAGTTTTGTAAGTTACATACTCTCGAGCTTGAAAATCTACCGAGTTTTCTAAGTTACATACTCTCGGGCAGGAAAATCTACCAAGTTTTTTTAAGTTACATACTCTTGTACTTGAAAATCTACTGAGTTTTCTAAGTTACATACTTACGGGCAGGAAAATCTACTTAGTTTTCTAAGTTACATACTCTCGTACTTGAAAATCTACCAAGTATTCCTAAGTTACATATTCTTGGTCTTGAAAATCTACCGAGTTTTCTAAGTTACACACTCTTGGACCTGGAAATCTACCGAGCTTTCTAAGTTACATACTCTCAAAGTTGAAAATCTACTGAGTTTTCAAAGTTACATACTTTTATGATTTAAAATCTACGGAGTTTTCTAAGTGACATACTCTCCGGCTTGAAAAACTACCGAGTTTTCTACTTTGCATACTTTCAGTCTTAAAATTCTATCGAGTTTTCTAAGTTACATACTTCCAGGCTTAAAAATCTACCGGTTTTTCAAAGTTATATACTATTAGGCTTGAAAATCTACCATGTTTTCTATTTGACATACGCTCGGGCATGAAAATCTACCCAATTTTCTAAGTTACATACTCTCGGGCTTGAAAATCTACCGACTTTTCTAAGTTACATACTCTCAAGGTTGAAAATCTATCGAGATTTCTAAGATACATACTCTCGGGCTTGAAAATTTACCGAGTATTCGAAGTTACATACTTTCGGGCTTGGAAATCTACTGAGTTTTCTAAGTTACATACTCTCGGGTATGAAAATCTAGCGAGTTTTCTAAGTTACATACTCTCGGAAATAAAAATCTACCGAGTTTTCTAAGTTACATACTCTCGGTCTTGAAAATCCACCGAGTTTTCAAAGTTACATACTCTCTGACTTGGAAATCTACGAGTTTTTTGAGTTACATACTCTCGGGCTTTAAAATCTACCGAGTTTTCTAAGTGACATACTCTCCGGCTTGAAAAACTACCGAGTCTTCTACTTTAAATACTTTAAGAGTTGAAAATCTACCGAGTTTTCTAAGTTATATACTCTCGGGCTTGAAAATCTATCCAGTTTTATAAGTTACATGCGCTCGGGCAAGAAAATCTACCTAGTTTTCTAAGTTACATACTCTCGTGCTTGAAAATCTACCGAGTTTTCTAAGTTACATACTCTCAGGCATGAAAATCTAGCGTGTTTTCTAAGTTACATACTCTCGGGTTTAAAAATCTATTGAGTTTTCTTTGTTACATACTATCGGGCTTGAAAATCTACCGAATATTCTAAGTTACATACTCCTGAGCATGCTAATCATGTTAATAATTTTGAATTGAAACCTGCTTTGATTAATATGATACAACAAAATTAATTTGAGAGATCTTCAATGGATGATCCCAATAGTCATTTGGCCGTGTTTAATGAAATAAGTAACACAGTGAAAGTGAATGGTGTCTTTAGTGACGACATCAGATTAAGACTAGTCATTTTTTCCTGAAGAAATAAGGCAAGGCTTGGTTGCAAAGTCTGCAACCATAGAGTATTACAACGTGGTACGAAATGATAGACAAATTTTTGAGTAAATGTTTTCCCTCCTACAAAACTGCACAGCTTCGGAGTGCAATTTGGCAGTTTTTTTACTGTCTCAACATCTGTTTTTAGTCGAACATTAATGATTTCCTTAAGTGGTGATTATTCTAAACTATACACTCATTGTGGGTTTGATCATTAAGATCCTGAAGTTGGCTCTTCCTTTACTCATCTAAATCCTTAGTAATTCTAATACTTAATCAATAAAATCCAAATTCACATACTTCATTTAGCAGTCAAGGGTTTGTTAGTCAATGCCATATTTGATCAACTACATTGTCAGATTATCATCAAAATTTCAATAACTCTTATTTAGAGTCTCATCCACTACATTCCTCAGACTATGCTCATTTACAAACTAAATACCTCTTAAATGCCTTAATTCAATTCCAGCAACCTATGTCCTTAAAGTTTAAAAAAAAAAAATTCAATCACTATTCATCTTTGTGGTTTCTCAATAATGACCGTTTCTAACTACCATCTTGAATGTAAATCTTCTGCTTGCATTCTCTGACTTTAGTTGGATCAACTATAGTCTCATTAATTTAATCTCTATGTCCTTAAGCCAAAAAGAAATCATTTAAAATTCGTAATTCGTTCTATTCTCTGTAATTGATACACATCCTTATCGATCCATCATTCTTACTGCCAAATAATATTGGCACTCTCAACAGAGAAACGAGGGCTTATAATGTAGCGATCCTAATACTGTACCCAATTTTCTCGTATTATTTTTTTTATCCTAATAACCTTAATTATAAAAACGTTCAAACCTATTTTTGAAACCGTTTAAGAAAAAACCTTAAAACAATTAAAAGAAAACAAATTGAAAACTTAAAAACAATTAAAAAAAACCTAATAAAAGTATAAAAACAATACACAGCAAACAGAGGGGCAAAAGAGGCAATCGCCGCCAAAAATGAAGGGGCGATCGCTGATCGCGGCAACCAACACGAGGGGTGATCGATCGCCCGTTTTGGGCGATCGATCGCCACACGCTCTGGAATTCTTCTAGAGCGTGGCGACCATGGGCGATCGATCCCCATCCTTGGGCGATCGATCGCCATGTCCTCTGGATTTCCAGAGGACTGGCGCACCTCTCTTTTTCCTTCTTCCCTTTCTTTCTTCTCCTTCTACCTCCTTCTTTCTCTTTCTGCATAACCCTACAATGATAAACACCTCTTAACAATTCTTTAACCCATTTCAATGCATACCTCAACATGCTCATACATCTCCATTATGTCACTCTAACTAACTCAAGTCACAATTCAAACCAAATACGTTTTTACAAAAACAAACCGTGTGGATATGTTTAAAAACCGAACATTTTCCTAACACCAAACATTTACAAAACACATTTCCAAAATGCTTAAAAACTCAAAACATAACCTATCCAATATCCAGAACCAAACATCCTATAATGATCTATCTGTACAAGTATTTTACCTAAACAGTTTCTATCCAAAATAGCCCAAAATACCTACATACATCCCCACGGGTCATGAACGTCTCGACTGCGCCAGCACACTCCCGGGATCATTCTTCGTCAACTGAGCTCAGGCTTCAGGAGGAGGAACATCGTCTTCACCTGTCTCGTAATCACCTACACCATACAGACACACTATGAGATAAAAATCTCAGCAAGTTTCGTAAATGCAATGCATGCTGTGCGTATGAGTTTAAGAAATCATGCAACTTTTTCTTATCATAACATCACAGACAGAATGTCACCGAGGTCTCAGCCTATTAGATAGAGAGGACACATCCTGCAGTCGGACTGCCCTCTTCACCTAACACCGGGGGGGGGGGGGGTACACGCTCGCAACCATAACAGTCGTGCCTGAGCCCCACCTCGCGTAACCTGATACAGATTACATTGATTCATTACGTTCATTCATTTCATTTTCATAAACACGTGCAGAAGTTCGTTTTCATGCTATTTTAAAGTACGTGATGCATGAACAATTATAAACAAAAAATAAACAAATATCATACATACCATCAAGACTATAAAAGCATAACCTATAAAAGACTATAAAAAGCATAACCTATAAAAGAACTAACCCTATCTACCCGACCAAAGCATATAAACAAACAACTCTTCAGAGAGCCTCGATGCGACATCGACATACAGTGTAGGCCACTCGGCCAAGTAAGTCACGAGAACTTATCTCGTGCGCGCTGAATTTTGAGCTCAGTCCACGAGCGTCATTTGTCTGAGGCAAAACACGATAGTTGTCGTTAAAACGAGATTTAAACCAATATACGTCCAAATTTAATGAAACCTTAACTAAGGAAATTTTCCTAAAGTTCTAACTCAACTCTTTGAGACATTTTATCGAGTAATTCGTGCTCGTGAATTTCCAAAACTCCATTAATGGAGATTCTCAAACCTAAAAATCCGATTTTTCAACCTAAATACCGAATATACTCTAGATTTCGTCCAATAATGTTTAATTCGTTCAATAGATTCACCAATACGGTAACCCTACCGATTTCTAACCCTAATTCACGTTTTTCACAAAACCCTAAACGAACCCTAATCGTTTAAACTCCATGAAAACTAAACTATAATGCCCTAAAACCATAGAACCTTACCTAGAATCGAGTTTGGGGAAGAAAACGTGAAGAACGGAGGAAGAACGATCGTCGGAGAGGAGTGATCGCGGTTGAATCACTGAAGGAGGGAGGAGAATCGCAGGGGAGAGAAGAAAGTTTGCGTGGAGAAGAAGGAGAAGAGAAATAGTTTTAATAAATTTTGGCTTGGTAAATTACGATAACACCCTTTGCTCTTATTTCTATTTGTTTTGTCCTTTGTTTCGTCAATTGACTAACGATTTGGCTTCTCCAAATTTCCTTAATACACCGATGACTCTAACGCATTACCAGGGTTCTTTTAAAACTGTCCGTTCACAATTCGGACCCCGTTTACTATTTTTACTAAAACATTCATTATATTACGAGAAATGAAATTCTCGCATAATTAGAATTAAAATTTTCAAAATTTTCTTAAAATCCTTATTAATTATTAGGATCATAATAACGCTTTCTTTTTGCAAAATAGACTTGATTTGACATAAATAGAAAAATGTCATTATATTATTGATTTATAAAATCCCGTAAATCCGGGTGTTATATATAACCCTCTACTTATTAATTCTTGAGTAGAGACTTCAACTCTTTTAGAATTGAGTTGCCATCTCTTTTCTGTTGCTACTAATTCTACTTGAGATACTCACTCCTTTATGTAATTTCATATCCCGAAGAAGTGTTCATAACAATTGTCGCACAAGTGTGTAACTTTCGTTCCTTCCTCTAATGGTCATCACTTTAATTTAAAATTCAAATGTAAATTTGAACGTAGGATTATAAACGTTTCTTCGATTGATTGTATACCTTGGGATATATCGGTTTTCCAAATATAATCCAACTTCAATATCTTTTCAGTCGATGATTGTCTTAAACAACTACACATCTTAGTTCCCCTATTTGTTTTTCTTTGATCCACTATGGTGTGATAGCCCGCCATGTGAAGGCAAGGAGGGTTCGATGGGGCACAGCTCATACCAGTGGGGGGCACAATCTCACATTGCTTGACATAGTGAAAAATGCATGGTTTATAAATAGAGTTCCTTTCCCTACCTCGTACAACGCATTTTGAGGTTGACTCCAAGAATAAATTTGTGCGGGTTCTAGCGCAAAAGGGACAATATTGTACTAGAAGCACCGTGAGATGTTACAAATGGTATCAGAGCTACTGCCCAACAGGAAATGTGGCTGACGAGGACGTGACAGTCTGCCATGTGAAGGCAACGAGGGTCCGGTGGAGCCAAGTCAATAACAGTGGGAGTGCACAATCCCACATTGCTTGGTAGAGTGAAAAATACATGATTTATAAGTAGAGTTTCCCTCTCTACCTTGTACAACGCATTTTGTGATTGACCGCAAGAACAAATCCTTGCAGACTATGGCCTAAAGATATTGTACTAAGAGCACCGAGGGACATTACATATGATCTTAATTTTTAATAATTCATCAACTAGAACTTGGTTTCAATTGTATCTCAATAATGAATATTTGATCTTAAATATCAAATATAGCAATCTATAGTCTAGTTTACTAATTTTTATCCCATAAAATATATTCTCTTGAGTAATGATCAACTTAACCATGCACTACCTAAGAGAAACCTTGATTACCGATTACTTGACTTAATGGGAATTACATATAATCTCAACAAAAAGTATAATAATATTTCTAATTTTTCAAGTCGCCTAATACTATGGCACAAAAGTTACGTTTATTCAGTCATTCTCTCATCTTTCTATTTTTTCGTCTGTCTTTTTTGTCAATCTTTCTTTATTTCTTTGTTCTCTTTACATATTTTTTAACAGAATTATTTTTCATGAAGCATGAGTCATACATAAACATACAATGTAAAAGATAGCATATCCTCAAATCAATTCATATGTTCTTTCTATTAAATCATGACCTACTACTTATTATAAAATCATCCATATTTTTACATCTATCAAATCATCAAATATAGTAAATCCTTGAGCGATATTATTCTCAATATAATAATAAGGCATACGAAATAACATGTCACATAACATATCCTCGAATTCATGTCCATTAATGTGTCATATTCTAGAGTTTATAATATAACATATCATCGAATCAAGATAATTGTAAATGTAACATAAAAATAAATCATCAAGTCATTATCATAAAAAATATAACAATAACACAAGTATTGAAGTCATTCATAACAATAAGTGATGTGCCAAAAGGAGCCATCACTCGATCACGAGCCAAAACTTTATCTAACTTGTGTACTTGTGTGCCATCACTCAATTGGCAACCAATTTACAATGGAGTCTACCACACCAGACATGGAGAGTCCACTTCACTTGTTGACCTCATGGCCAACCCGAACTAGAAGAATGAACAAATGTCTTCCTTGGAACAAGTGATGTAACTCCCTAAGTTTAGCTTTTATTTCTAGAATTTATTCGTTGTTGTGTCACATTTTGTCATGGCTGAACTAATGTGACCTTAAAAGTCTCTTAAGGCTGTGTTTTTGTGAAAGAACGACCACTTGAAAGTGACATTGGAGAGAGAAAAGGTGTTGCCAAAATTGGAAAAATGAGACTTGTACTCGGCTAGGCGACTTGGTCGAACACCTTCTCCTAATGTGATCTGCCCCGTAGGCCCGTCACATGATCACAAGCCCGATCACACACTTTATTTAACTTATGTTCTCACACACTTTTCTCTTTTGCAGGAAATGAATTATGCGAAGGCTTGGAGCACATCTTTGGAGACTTAAAGTGGGAGGTTGAAGCTAAAGACAAGGACCAACCAAAGCACATCATTGCACAGAAGACAAAGAAAGAAGATCAAGAATCTCACACAGGAATTTGTCTTCCTGAGCATGATTTTATGTAACCTTTTTATTTTGAACACTTATTTGGAAAACGTTGGTCTTTTTGTTATAATTATTATATGCATGCATGTTAGAGATATAGGATTAGGTGTATGCAAGGATAGAAGTGGCTTGGTTTCGGTTTAACTCACATGAAGCACTTGCATGGAAGCTCGGCCGGTCGCACCAAGACCAAGGGCCGAGATGAGCTGTCCTTCTTTACCCGATTTGTCCATACCAAGTGCTGCCCCTTGAAGATGCTTGTTGTCCTTACCACTTCGGGAGAAAACATGGATCATTGACTTGGCATTCAGCTGGCCTTTGATCGATCAAAAGCACAACACATCTCGGCCCATCCCTCCACCATGGTTGAGCACTTGACATCTCTTTGAAGCTCAACTTAAACCTAAAGCCAAGCCACCCTAAGGTCTATAAATCATAGCTATTGGTGATTGTATTTTGTTGTTGATGAAATTAAATGAACACTTTTTCATTAGGAGAAAACCAAAGAGAAGTGAAGCTTCAATGTATGTGTCTTGGTTGCATCTAGCCGAGGGAGTTGCACCTCCATTTCCTTCAAGCACAGTTGCTTGTAAGGATTTTAACTTTCCACCTTCCCTCTCCACTCTTTTGAGAGTTAGAAACAAGTAGGGAGAGGTCAAACTGTTCCTCTAAGTCGAGATTCTTTCTTGGAAAGAATGCTTTGCCGAAAGCTTCCAAATATTGCTTATCAGCTGACTTGAGGTTTACGTGCACACTTTCTTTTTCTTAAACTAATTGGACCACATTTTCCACCATCACACACCTCACTCACGACACTAACATCACATAAAATTTCATTACATTTTGTTCCATTTTGCTTGCTTAACTTTGCTCACTATTTGAGGTCTACTCGGCTTGGCCGAGCCCTTAGAGTGCTAACATCTTCTTGTGTTCTAGTGACCCTTGCAGGGCCTGGAGCATAACATAATGTCTTCCTTGTTAACTTGTTTTGTGAACCCTAAATTGTAAAAGTAAAGTGGTATTTAAACCACCATTATAGTTGTTGAAGGCAGCTCAGTTGGAATAGAAAAACCTGAAGTTAAATTTTCTCTCAACCTTGAAGCTTCTAGCCTCAATCGCCACCTTCTCTCGGTGAGTTATATCCGGTGAGTGGTGAGTGTTCTTCGGTGTTCATCTTTGTAAGTGTAGTGGATACCTTCTTATTGCCCCATTCTCTCCCTCTCCCCTAAAGGTAGAACCTCCAGCAAGGGTGCATAAAGCTCCCATCTCCACGAGTTGGAGTGTTTTCCCTCAAAAGAGAGCCAAGACCCAAGAAGGTGTTGTTTACCACCTTTCAAACCAATGTGTGTTTATTCGATCATAACTTCTCATTTCCATCAATTTAACCTCTAAAATTTGGAGGGGAGTTCCACCACATTTTGAGTGAGTTCGTGTTAAAATCTCAGCTCCTTTGGAGTGTCCTCGAAGAAGTTGTGCATTCTGGGACTTAGTCCTTTCTCGGCCAAAAACCAACATCAGTCGAGGTGAGCATTATGCTTCTTTCTCTCCACTAACTAGAAGCACCTCATTTGGTATCAGAGCTCTGTCTTTCTTGTTGTGTTTCCTCTATTTTGTGGTTCTTTTTGCTGCCAAAATTATGACAAGAAATGGAGCTAACAAAAACCAAAACCCGGATGCTAATGCACAAGCAACAAGAGCACAAGGTGCATCTAGTTTTCAAGGACAACTAGATGTGTTAAACAATAAGTTTGAATCTCTTAACCAATTTATATTAGAGACAAGAAACCAGCATGTAAGGGTCTCTTAAACACCATTGCCTAGGAGAAGGCTCGAAAATCTAAGGAGGAGATTCAACCAACATACAATCAATGAAGAGGAGGAACCCGAGAATGAAGATTTTGATAACCATCATGCAAGGCGCGACCCTATTGATGAAGTGAAGCATGTCAAGGTATCATTTCCTTCCTTCAATGGTTCTTGTAATGGTGATGCATTATTGGATTAGGTAAAAAAGATAGAGAAAATGTTTGACTACTACAATTACTCGGAGAAAACAAAATTACAACTAGTTTTTTTAGAGCTAACCAACTATGCTAGTTTATGGTGGGACAATTTAAAAGTTCAAAGAAGATGTGAGAATGATGAGGATGTTATGACTTGGAGAGCCATGAAGTTCTTGATGAGGAGGAGATTTGTGCCGAGCCACTATAAGCAAGAAATATTTATACAAATGCAAAGCTTGATGCAAGATTCATTATCGGTTAAAGAGTACCTAACTGAATTTGAAACACTCAAGATTAGAAGTGGATTAAAGAAGCCCGAGGAACAAATTATTGCAAGGTTTATAAGGGGCTTAAATAGAGAGATTGGGGACATGTGGAGTTGAAAAAACTTTTGAAACAATAGATGTTGTCATTCAACTTGCCATGAAAGTTGAAAGACAAGTAAAGAGGAAAGGAAAGAGAGTTAGTAGTCGGTTTTCCCCAAAAATCGTAAGCCCTTACAAGCCACCACTTAAGGTGGACGATAAGAGTCCACTCATAAAGAGTTGGCCTACAAAAGGAGTAGATGACAAAAAGGTGGTAAAAGATATCACTCGACCAAGATCAAGAGAGATCAAGTGTTTCAAGTGCCTAGGATTTTGACACATCGCTTCTCAATGCCCCAATAGTCGGGTCATGGTCCTTAGAGAAGGTACCGGCGAAGTAGTAAGTGAAGATGAACTAGTGGAATGTTCTAGTGAGGACCTTGTGTAACACCTAGAATTTCAGTGTTACGATTTTTAATTTATGCTCGAAAACAGAGAATTTTAATGTCATTTCGCGAACGGAGAATTTTATTGGAACTTAAGAATTTCATTGGGAGGTTAATGGAATGAGGTAATTACGAAAACTCAAACTGAAACGAAACGAATAGCCGATTTAGTTAGAGATTTAGGTTGAAGGAGTTGAAGGGGCATTAAGGTAATTTGGATTTTAAAATTTTTAAAAAAAATCTTTCCTTCTCTCTCTCCCTTCACGATTCCTCCCCTCTTCAGACAACTCCTCCCTCTTGTTTTTCTTCCCTGCTGTGATTTCTTTCTCCCCTTCTTCTTCTCAGACGATTTCTCTTACCAGCCACGGTGCTCCTCCAACGCCGATTTCTTCCGTTCTCTTCAACATTCAAAGTCCTAGGTAAGATCTAAGTGATTTACACGTTAAGTTTTTGGTTTAGGGTTGAAATCGGTTAGGATTTGAGATTCGAGGGCTTGAAAATTGTAGAGTAACGTTAGTAATTGATGAGTTTTATATATTAATGGATATTAATGGTAGGATTTTGGGTAGATTGATACTTAGGTTGGAAAAATTGAATGTGGTTGGAAATTTGAGTAGTTGAAGTGTATAAATGCTATTGTTGGATGGTTAAGATAGTTGTGAACTCAAGGTGTTCGATGAAATGCTTAAAAGATGTAAGCTGAATTTCTAGGAGATTGCCTTAGTTAGGAGTTGTGGTTAGTTTTGGATTCAGTTTTTTTAGGATTGATTTTAACACTGCGATGTGAAATGTCTTAGGTGGAGAAAGCTTAAGGCAAAATGCATGGCTTGCTAAGGAAGCTAGGTAAGTGTGTGTGTTAGGCGTTCGACCATTAGAGCCCTACATCACGAGGGTACTAGGAAGTTGGACTCGATGGTTATTTTAATGTGTATGTTTTGTTAAGGGCTAAGTGATGATGAATAGAGTAGAAATGTTATGTAAGTTTCTTTGATGAATGATTTTATTTCTAGTAGGATGATGTTTATATGTACATTCATGTTATATGCAACATGATTTCTTCAAAGAGCATACGAAAATATTTTACATGCATGATTTGAACGAGTAATATAAGAACATGTAAAGTAAGTAATTGGTTAAGCATGGGACGGGGTGAGTTGGCCACGATATGATATTGTCCCTCTTAAGGGACCACGATTCGTCCATGTATTGGACCATGAAAACCGTTCGAAAGGACCACGATTTGCCCACGTGTTGGACCATGTTAATGTCCGAAATGACCACAAAAACCATCAGAAAGGACCACGATTTGTCCACGTGTTGGACCATGTTAACTGTCCGAAAAGACCACAATTATGATTCTCTTGCCACTCCCAATTCGTGCCCCTTAACCTATGTCAAGTGAAATATGAAATAAGAAAACGAACATGATTTTTACAAAGCATGCATTCATGATCATTCATATATATGTTTACACCTCTTACTAAGAATTAAGCTTATAGTTTGAACCTTATGATATTGGTGACGAGTTTGAAGGTGAGGACGTTTTGTTCTAAAGTGTCGACCGAAATCTTAAGGTGTCGACCGTACTCGATATGTGTCAACCACTAGGATCGACCAACGAAAACAGAGAGAAATAAAGTGTCGACCTACGCATGTAAGTGTCGACCGGTTAGTGTAAAAATTGACCGTGGTGTCGACCTGCGCATGCAGGTGTTGACCAGTTTGTATAAAATCGATGGAGGTGTCGACCTCGAGGATCAACTGATGAAAACAGAGAGAACCAAAAGTGTCGATCGAAACTTATAGGTGTCGACCGGACTTATTTTTAATTGTTTTAAAACTTGAACTTTGTTTAGCTTTATTTTACAACGAGTCTTCCATGCAACGTTAGTTTCCGCTACAAAGGTTTAAATTTTTTAAACAAATTTAAGGAATAACGTAATTACTTTTGAATGTTTTCCACGTATGTCAAATGATTTAAACGACCCAAAGATCGGGTCAACGATTCATCAAAAATGATTTTGTCTTCGATGTAGAGTTTTCTAGTTAGTAAAAAAAAATGTATGAAATGAATTGAAAGTCACGTTAAGTCCGGTGGCGACAAAAGGACGGGTCACTACTGTAATGGTATCAGAGCACCGGGGTTCTAAAATCTCTTCTGTAGACTGTCTACCAGTACAAACCGTCGCGTGAGGACACTCCAACAACTGTAAGTGTTTAAGATTTTAGTAATGTCATTTAAAGTTAAAATATGTTTAGGATTGGAAAGATGGTAAGAGAACGACGTAGAGAAGCTAATGAAGTGAGTAATATTATTGCTCAGTTAACGGAGTTGGTTCATTGTCAATCCCGTCAGATCGAGCGGTTCATGGCCAGGGAGGAACAAGGAAACTCTAGCTCAAGTGCTGCTCATGACCAAGGTGGTGAACGATTTCGCCAACTTCGACCTCCTACGTTTAATGGCCAAGCTTCGGATCCTATCTATGCTGAGGAATGGATTCAGATGATAGAGGCTAGGTTCAAATACGCCAAAGTTGATGAAGAAGACAAGATTACTTGTGTCGTTTTCCACCTTGCACTGGATGCAAGCCATTGGTGGGACACTATCCAGAACACTACCAATGTAGAAGCTATGACTTGGGAAAGATTTAAGACGGTCTTCTTCGATAAGTACTTCAGCCGAGCAAATCGGACAACCAAGAAGATGGAGTTTCTACAATTACGTCAAACCGGTTCTATGGCAAATTATGTTCACAAGTTTGAAGCATTGTCCTACTTTGCAACCCATCTGATGAACGATGAAGAGAACAAGATTCACTAGTTCGTTCAAGAATTGAAATTGGATCTTTACAAGGGAGTGAAGATAGCAGGAATTCACAACATACTATATTCCGAGGTGGTGGCCAAGGCCTTGGAATTGGAAGAGGTAGAGATGAAGGTTCAGGGACAACGCAAGCCGCCAAGGAAGTTTTTCAGAGCGGCTCAGCCACAATCACCACAGAACAGGGGGTGGCAGCACCAGAAGAACAGGGGATGGCAGCAACAACAGAGGGGTGTTAAAAGGCCCAATGATCCAAATGTTGATTAAGGAAGAGGGAAGCGACCTCAAAGGGGCTCCTCAAGCTCCCCAGGCTTCTCTGTGCCCCACATGCCATAGGAACCACTTCGGCGAATGCAAGCTTTATACGGGCCGATGTTTCAAATGTGACAAAGTGGGCCATCGAATCAAGGACTGTCCTATGCCGGATACAAACCAGACAAGAGTTGCGCCTAGAGTCTTCGCCCTGATGGAAGATGAAGACACAGTACAACACTCGATCATAACAGGTACAATTTTAATTTGTGGTGAACCCGCATACACACTTATAGACACAGGTGCTACTCACTCGTTTTTAGCCACTGCGCTTGTGTGCAAGAATAATTTATGGTTTATGCCGGATGATAAGTTTTACAGTGTTATGTTACCGTCGAGAGAGTCTTTACATTTGGACCAAGTAGTAAAGGGTGATATTGTATCAGTAGGGAATAATGAGTTATATGCAGAGCTGATTATAATAGACATCAAAGGGTACAAAGTTATTTTGAGGATGGATCGGTTATTCAGACACTACACCACAATAAACTGTAGGTCTGGACTAGTGGATTTTCGACCCCCGAATGGAGAACAGTATTCCTTCCAAGCTATACCAAAAGCAAGTAAGATGCCAACTATATCGTCTATGGAAGCCCAACAGCTGCTGAAGAATGGATGTACGGGTTTTATGGCCAGCGTAATAGATGTACAAGGGAAGAGCAAGTTAAAGCTCCAAGATGTTTTCACAGGTTCGAGAGTTTCCAGAAGTATTCTTGGACGACCTGCTAGGATTACCTCCAGACCGAGAGATAGAGTTTGTGATCGATATTTATCCTGGAGCCTCACCGGTATCTAAGAATCCATATAGCATGGCACCGGTCGAACTTAAGGAGCTGAAAACTCAATTGAAGGAGTTAGTGGACAAGGGTTTTGTACGCCCTAGTTGTTCTGTCTGGGGTGCGCCTGTTCTGTTTGTTAAGAAAAAGGACGGGTCCCTCTGAATGTGTATAGATTACAGGGAGTTGAATAAACTGACAATCAAGAATAAATATTCATTGTCTCGAATTGACGATCTATTTGACCAACTTTAAGGAGCTAAAGTGTTTTTAAAAATTGACTTACGCTCGACCTACTACCAATTAAAGGTCAGAGCGAAGGATGTGCCAAAAATAGCGTTCAGGACCCGATACGGGCATTACGAATTTCTGGTGATATCGTTTAGTCTAACGAACGCTGTCACAGCTTTCATGGACTTGATGAACTGGGTGTTTCGGGAGTATTTAGACAAGTTCGTGATTGTATTTATAGACGACATTCTAGTTTATTCTCAGACTATGGATGAACACACAGAACACCTGAAGATCGTTCTGGCGACTCTAAAGCTGCAGCAGTTGTATGCCAAGTTCTCAAAGTGCGAATTTTGCCTGGATAAAGTCAACTTCCTAGGTCACGTCATTTCTAACGAAGACATTTCCGTCGATCCAGTGAAAATACAAGTTGTACAGAAGTGGCCACAACCGAAGAATGCTAGTGAAGTTCGTAGTTTCCTAGGATTAACAGGTTATTACAGGAAGTTTATTGAAGGATTTTCGATGATAAACAAGCCTCTAACAGGTTTAATGATAACTCTTAAATTAGAGTTATTTTATATAGTAATTAGTTGAAAGAACTTATATGAATTGAGTGATTGCAAGAAGAAATTAGTAGGAATTTACTACAATTGCTACATAATGCTGCAGCATTAAGGCGTTGATTAAATTTAATATATTCTATGCATATTTTCTATTTAGAGTAGATTTTTCTCTTAAATTTGAATTTTAAATTTTTGTATTTGAATGTAAACCTAATAGCTGGAAGAACAATTCAAATGCTGGAGAATTGTGAAGAAAGAGAAAGCAAATCAAGGAAGTTATGGTCACAAAAAAAGAAGAAATCAAATCAAGAAAAATGAGGGATTTCGTTGCTCTGAATATGAGGAGAGAGAAGGATGCTGGAATCTTGGAAAAGTAAAACAAATTAATTGGAATTTGAAAAGAGAAAAGAGGAGAAGACATCTAGCATGTAGAAGAGGACAAAAAGGAAGGAAGAGCCAATTGGAAGCACGTGGAACAGTAAAATAAAAGAGATTGGAGAGAGAAAAGGAGGATTACACGCTGAACAAAAGGGGAGATTTTTCTGAGAAGAAAAGAGAGCTCTGGAGGAGGAGAACAAAACCGACGACGATTTTTTGATCTTCTTCCTTCTCTTTTTGCTGTTTGTGATTTTATTAACACTTTTGTTTTGAGTTTTATTTAATTATGTCTAGTAGCTAAACTCACTATTTGGTTAGGACGATAGTATTCGTTACGGGTTTTGCTACGATCTCGATTTGTTTAAGCGATTGTTTATTGAACAATTATTTGTGATATTCCTTGCTTAATTCAGATCATATCCATAGATAGGTTGATGATCCATGTTTATATTGTATTGAAAGATAAATATAAATTCTAAGATGCACAAATAATTAATTGGATTAATTTGTTGCAAAGTAGTTAACATTAATTCAATTGGCATTAAGAATAGGGTTTATAGAAATTCAATGTTAGTTACCTTCTTTCAAAGTCGAGAGAAATTCTAAATTGGGTTTACATAGACAATTCGAACGAAACCTATAAATAGTTTCATTCTTGCTGTTCATAGACAATGATACAGAGCATTACCAGAGCATTAGTAGTAACACTATCGTAACGAAGAAATCGATCCTAGCCAAGGCTTCCATTTATTGATTTTATCTCGCTTATCCTGCTTTCTTTTGTTGTATCGTCATTCAGATTTTATTTCTAATTATTTTTATTTATCATTTTAATATTTTTATATGAATTTTATAACAATTAACTCAATTAAGAATATCCTCGTGGGATCGATATTTTTACTACTTGAAGTGATACGTGCACTTGCATAAAAGTGTAAAATCCACTAACATTTAACAAGGAAAGACATCAAGTACTTATGGTCAGAGGCTTATAAAAAGAGCTTTCAGACGTTGAAACTGAAATTAACGACAGCTCCTCTATTGACACTCCTAGTGGAAGAAGGGAAATTCAGTGTATATTGTGCTCCATCTAAGATTGGGTTGGGGTGTGTGTTGATGCAAGAGGGAAAGGTTGTAGCGTATGCTTCCAGGCAGCTAAAAAGTTACGAGAAGAACTACCCCACTCACGATCTGAAATTAGCTGCAGTGGTGTTTGCACTGAAAATATGGAGGCACTACTTGTATGGCCAGCAGTGTGAGGTGTTTTTTGACCACAAAAGTCTGAAATACCTTTTTACTCAAAAAGAATTGAAATGAGGCAAAGGCGGTGGCTGAAATTTGTTAAGGACTATGATTTTGAAATTAAGTGACATCCTGGTAATGCTAATGCGGTAGCCGACGCATTGAGCAGAATGTCAATGACGATGCAAATCACGGTGTCGGCCATGTCTATACCTCTAAACATAGAAGTTCAGAAGTTTGAATAGGAGATAGTTTCAGAGCTATCGGCCTTGCTTTCGGAGTTAACCATTCGGCCGACTATTTTTGACAAAATCAAGGAGGTTCAACAAAAAGATTCAAAGGAGAAGAATGAAATTTTGAGCAGATTGGCGGATGCTTCTTTTGAGTTCAGTTATTCAAAGAATAGTATTCTGAAATTTAGAGATCGATGGTACGTCCCAAGAGACGAGGAATTGCGAAAGTTGATTTTGGTAGAAGCGCACTCGTTTTCTTTCTCAGTGCATCCAGGCAATACCAAGATGTACCGGGATTTGAAGCTGCATTATTGGTAGCCAAATCTTAAGAGGGATGTTGCCAAGTACGTAGAGTCATGTATGGTATGCCAGCAAGTTAAGGCAGAATATCAAAGGCCGGGAGGTACTCTTTAGCCTTTACCGATCCCTGAGTGGAAGTGGGAGAACATCGCTATGGATTTTGTGGTTGGTTTGCCGAGGACAGCCAAGGGTCATGATAGCATATGGGTTATAGTGGACCGATTGACGAAATCGGCCCACTTCCTACCTGTGAAGATGACCTATACGATGGACCAGTTTGCAGAGTTGTACGTCTAGGAGATTGTCAAGTTACATGGGATTCTTGTATCGATTGTTTCTTATCGAGACCCTAGGTTTACCTCGAGATTCTAGATGTAACGACCCTAAGACTGTACCCAATTTCCATACATATTTTTCATTTCTTTTTTATACTTAGCGTTTATGCGGAAAACAATTTGAAACAAATTTAAATCAATTAAATAAAACATTTAAAATAATTAAAACTATTATTTAAAACCATAATTAAAACAATTTACAAATAAAACAAAAGGAATTGTAGAATGTCATTCTGCCGAGAAAGAAGAGAGCGATCGATTGCTAGCCTCAGCAGCGATCGATCGCTGCAACAGGGAGGGGTGATCAATCGCCCCTCACACCCGTGCCCGATCGCCTAACTTCACTTCTTCTTTCTCTATAACTTATCATACAATGCTCTCTGGAATCCGAAATTTCCAGAGAGCAAAACTCTTTATTTCTATCATTAACCCTGCACATCACACTTCATAAATTACATTTTTCTTCAACACTACAACTCCCATTTTTAAACTAGTTTTCCTAAAAACAAACTGCATGGATATATTTAAAACTATACCATTCCTCCTGTTTTGAAATGTCCAAACAGTTTATAAAATCAGGTTTTCAAAATGTTTAAAACATGTAAACATAACCTATCAACTACCAGTTCTCAAACATCCTAAAATGTTCTAACTGTACAATTACTTTTTCTAATCTACCATCAGCCCAAAACTCCCCGATACCCTCAAAACACGTACATACTTCCCCACGGGTCAGGTCAAGCATCGACTGCGCAACACACCACCGCAAGCCATCCTCCGTCAACTGCATCACTCCTCAGGTGGAGGGATCTCATCCTCACCTATGTCGAAGTCACCTACACTATACAGACACACTATGAGATAAAAATCTCAGTAAGCTCTATGTAAATGCCTATGCATGATCATGTATGCTCGATGCTATGAAAACAGTCCATGTCAGTTCATATATCAGTACGTGTCAGTCTATGGTTATCGGAAACGCTCGACAGATAGATAGGGCACGTCCAGCGGTTAGACAGCTCACACCATCTGAAGGGAGGGAAACCCGCTCACCACAGAACGCCAGGTCTGAACCTCATCCCCGATAACCCTATGTCATGGTTGTTTACTATGATACTTTACTTGCCTTTACATGCATGTTCTTTTCATGAAATCCGTGCATAAATTCATTTTCATGATGTTTTAAAACCATGATGCGTGAACAGTTCAATATAACATAAAGTAAACAATCACATGTGTACCATCAAGACGATAAACAAACAACATATAAAAACCACTAATCCTAACTACCCAAACCAAAACGATTTAAACAAACAAATCCTCAAGGTTTCTCGAGACCACTTCGACGTACGGTGTAGGCCAATCGGCCAGAGAAAATCACGAGAACTTACCTCGTGTCCAAAGCAGCTCAAGCTCCGTCCACGAGCGTTGTTTGTCTGAGGCAAAACACAACGATTATCAATACCACGCGTTTAAACTTCTAATCGTCCGAATTCAACAAAACCTTAACTAAGGAAATTTCCTAAAGCTTTATCTTAACAAATCGAAGTATTTAAACAACGATTAACGCTCGATAGCTTAAAATCACAATTAACGAGTTTTTCCTAAAAATCCAAAAATCTTTCAATTTTACCGTTTCTCACCATTCACTCTAACTTTGTCCAATAACGTTCAATACGTCCTTTATATCATCAATCACAATAAACCTATTAATTTCGGACCCTAAATCACATTTTCAACGATAATCTAAACGAAACCCTAATCGTATAACTTTCTAAAAATAGAAAACTAATGCTCTAAAACTATAGATTCATACCTAGAGCGACGATTGGAGGAGAAAACGCGAAGAACGGAAGACGAACGGAGGAAAAACGGAGGTCGGCGTGGAGGAACCGTCGAATGGCAGAGAGGAATCGCGAAGGAAGGAAAAGAAAAAGGGTTCTGGCGTTTTTCGTGAAGGAAGAAAAGGTTTTGATGTTTTTAATAAAATTTGATTTGCAAAATTACCATTTTGCCCTTAGTACATATTTTATATTCGTTTCGTCCTTCGTTTCGTGAATCGGCTAACTGTTCGTTTTCTTCAAATTTCCTTATTTCACCAATTGGTCCAACTTATTATTTGAGATTTATTAAAACTGTCCGTTCGCAAATTGGACCTCGTTTACTATTTTTACTAAAACGTCCTTTATATTACCAGAAACTTAATTACTTGAAATATAGCGTTATTACTCCAAAAAATCTCGTAAATTCTTTAAAATTCCTATTAATCGTTAGGATTGTAATAAAGCTCTTCGTTCTCAAAACAGACCTGATTTGACATATTTACAAAAATACCATCATATAATATAATATTAATATCCCGTAAAACCGGGTATTACACTAGAAGAGTCTGCAAAGTTCCATGGGGACGAAGCTGACTTTTAGCACTGCTTTTCGTCCTCAAACAGATGGATAATCTGAGCGGACAATTCAGATATTGGAGGATATGTTTAGAGCGTGCGTGCTAGAATTTTAGGCAACATGGAGCTTATATCTGCAGTGGCAATTTGATAGGGAAGTGTCCCATGATGGTCACTCCAACTTTTATTCCTTTAAGTTTGGAGGGAAACTGATCAAACTAACCTCACTCAAGTTGGACCAAGTGGCGCGAGATGATGAGTTGAGGAAGGAAGGAAGGAAAAGCAAAGTCCACCCTTTTCATGTCCAAGAAAGAACTAGGGAAGTCCCTTCTAAATGGAAGACCTCTAATCTTGATGATGTTTCGTGAAAGAATGAAAGAGTTTGGTAAAATTTTGAAGGCGGTCCAAGCACTCTTGAATCAATACCAAGATGTGATGACCCGAATATGCACGTATGGGTATGATGGCTGCACGAACTGGAACCCGGATGACGGTACGTCCGCGCGGGTGAACTGGAAGGTGACAGGTCATAAAAAGGGGGTCGTCACAATCTCACATCGCTTGGGGAAGTATGTGGAAATGAAACATATGTAAAGAGACCCTTCCAACATAACAAGACGCATTTTGGAGCACAATTGGCAACGGATCCCATAAGAACTCCGAAGTTAAAAGTGCTTCGGCGAGAGCAATTCTAGGTTGACTGACCTTCTGGAAAGTTCTCGTCAAAACAAAGCCGTGAGGGGAGGATATTGGGCTACGGCCCAATCCCCAGAGCGGACAATATCTTGCTGGGATGAGGGGTCGTTACACAAGATGTGTTCCCTGAGGAACTACCGTAAGCGTTACCACCCCTTAGGGTTATTGAGTATCAAATTGACTTTCAACCGGAGGTTGTCCTACCAAATTGGCCCTCTTATAGGATGAACCCTGAAGAGTCAAAGGAACTACACAAGCAAGTTCAGAAATTGCTTGAGAAATAATACATCCGAGAATCCATAAGCCTGTTTGTTGTACCTACACAATTGGTCCCAAAAAAGGATGGGACTAAGAGGATGTGTTTTGATAACCGAGTCAGTAATTAAATCATAATCAAATATAGGTTCCCCATCCATAGACTTGAAGACATGTTAGATGAACTTCATGGCTCTTCAATCTTCTCCAATGTGGATTTGAAGAGTGACTATTATCAAATAAGAATAAATGAAGGAGATGAATGGAAGACGACTTTCAAGATAAAGTATGAACTTTATGAATGGTTTATGATGGCTTTCGGCCTTTCTAATGCCCCTAGTACGTTTATGAGGCTCGATCATTTTGTCCTTAAGGACTTCTTAGGAAAATTCATAGTGGTCTATTTCGATGATATCTTGGTATATAATTTGAATCTTACCTCGCACTTGGATCATCTGAAAGCTCTATTTGATACTCTTAGAGATGTGCATAGAGTGTTGGAAAGGTGCATAGTGTGCAAGAAAGCCAAGAGCCGAGTACTTCCTCAAGAACTTTATTTACCTTTCCTGGTTCCAAGTCATCCTTGGGTTGAAGTGAGTATGAACTTTGTTTTGGGACTCCCCTGCACAATTCGGTCAAAGGAGTCCATCATAGTAGTAGTAGATCGTTTTTCAAAGATGACTCACTTCATAGCTTGCTCTAAGACAGATGACTCTAGTAACATAGCCGATTTGTTCTTCAAGGAAGTGGTGCATATGCATGGAATACCCAAATCCATTGTCTCGAATAGAGACACCAAACTATTGAGCTCATTTTGGAAGACACTATGGGGAAAGTTGGGCACTAAGTTGATTTTAGCACATTATTTCACCCCCAAACCGAAGTGGTGAATAGAACCATGGGGGCATTACTAAGGAGCATCGTAGGCAAGAAACTCTCCGATTGGGATCTACAACTTCCCTATATTGAATTCATATATAATAGGAGTGTCCACAATTCTACTCAATTGACTCCTTTCAAAGCCGTGTACAATTTTAATCCACTCACACCATTAGACCTTATTCATTTACCTACAATAGAAATGATCAACCCTAGTGGAGCAAGTAAGACCGAACAAGTGAAGACCTTGTATGAGAAGGTTCGGAGAAACATTTAAAGGAATAATGAAGTCTATGTCAAGCACGCTTGGTTTTTTTCATCTATTTTAAGCTATGATGTAAATAAATAATGAAACATATTTAATAAAGATAAAGATGAGTAATTTTGAAAGCAAAACTGTGGCCTAAATAAGTCCAAGTTGTGGCTCGACAAGAAGAAAATCGGCATCCCAGAGCAAGAGTTGCGTTACGACTCAAATCGAACCTATGCCATGGCCAGCAACAAAAATTGAACTTGAGTGACAACTTTGAGGTACCCAAGCCCTGGACCAGAAGCAAATATTTGCTAGACCCACGATCCAGATTTTCGGAGCTACAACCCAAGACTATATTCACTTTTCAAAAATATGAAATCTCGCCTGTTTCGAGAGATTCATAAAATTTCTAAATTCCTCATCGAAGTTTTATAAACAGAACATGTTCAGAGGAAAACAGGGACCTTCGACAGTCTTGAAACGTATTTTCGGAAAACAATCGGAGAAAATTTTCCACATCGCGCTAGGAGATCGACCCACGAGTTACACCATTACGGTGACATCCAGAGATATATATTCTCTTCTACTTCTTTTTTCTCTCTGATTTTCTCATGTTCAACACTTTTTCTTTTATTTTTATCTCGACTATGTTGAACTAACTCTCTCTCTAAAAAAGAGATTGATCATTTATTTTGATTGATTAAATATTCTATTGGTTTGATTTGTTATTTATTTGTGATATTCTGTTTTTAATACCTTTAATTTGTTGGCCATTTATTTAATGATTTTATATTTAGAATTTGACATTCGAGAGAGGTATTCTGAATACGATCTAAATATTGAAACGTAAAGATTTCACAATTCGAGTGAGTGTTAAGTTTCGTTAAATCAAATAGAAAATCATTGAACTTTATTGAATTACTAAAAGAACAATTTTTATAGAGATATTGAAATTGTAATTTTAAAAATTAATGTTAGCTTGACACTCGAGAGAAGAAGTTTAATAATTTAAGGTTTTCGATTTATAAATAATTGTTCAATTAAGGAATATTAGTCTGATAAATAATATGAAAAATATTTTCACATGTGAAATCAATTATGTAGTCTTTTTCAGAATTAAAGATTTTTGTTGGTGATTTATTTATTTTATTTTAGTTTTCAAAATCATATTTTTTTTTGTTATCTAAATGAAATTAGAATTGACCAGAGCAGTACTTTATGAAATTTACAAATTACATTTTCTTTGTGAATTCGACAACTTTACTCACCATATACTATAAAACTTGACGTTGTACACTTTAATTAATTATATTACGATATTTTTCCATACACTAACACTTCGAGTTAACCTCCCATTCAACAAACTTCATCCCAACTAAACACAAACATCAGCATGCACACTCCTTTATGACTATCTCCACCTATAACATTCTTTTGAAATAAACTTGTATATTTCTGGAATTACAACTACTTTTCTCTTTTGATCTCTTTTTTCCTTTAATTTGAAGTACCGTAGTTTGCTCAAAACTCACTTATTTATTACTCTATTTTCTTTATTTTTCTCGTCTCCTCTCTCATCATATTCTCTCTCACTTTTCTTCAGGTGAACGCACGAAATGCCTTTCTCCTACCTGCTTCTTCCTTTGTAGAGGTCAGTCTTTGAAATAAGGTGACATAATTCTTGCTAGTTAAATTATCATTTTGTCTAATTCATATCTTTTAAAATTATCCTCACAGACTTAGGTTTCTTCTGATTTACAACTAAACCAACATTAATCCCGATGAATATGTAATTTGATTACTTTAATCCGGCAAAAGGTGGATTATTGAGACCGGGTTCCATTGACAACGGAGATGGAGTGGCTATTGGAAGATTAGGACACCCCATGATTAGTTTCAAGCTAACACCTTGATTAATTAATGTTAATATGACTAAGTACAGTACTTCAGGCTAATAAAGTATCTCCGCTAACCTCAACTTGACATCTGTCACCACATTATTGGTTAATATTTTTCATTACATGCTTATTTGAAGACTTGTTCCCTTACTGATCATTTTCGAATTATGTCTCAAACTTCGATTTCCTACCTACTTAAGTTAAGAATAATGGTAATTTTATATATATAAAGAGAGAGAGAGAGAGAGAGTTTGAGAGAAAATAAGCATGTATCTTGGGAAAATTGGCTATGGGTTAACCTTAAGGGTTAAATTGCGCGAGGGGTTGAATTGTGCGCAAGGAACGGGCTAGGGTCATCCTAGCTGGCATGCTGACAAGGCTTCACGCCAACCGCTAAGTCTAACTTCAAAGGGGAGCCTAAAGGTTAATCGAGTCAAATTAAACTAAACATGATCACGTAAATAATGTGTACAACTCATTTGACATCAACAAATTAAACATGTCGAATTGTTTAACTCGTGAACTCAAATTTTGAACTCAGCTCATATCGTTTAATTTGAATGAGTTAGCTTAATTTGGTACAATAACATTATTAGAAATGCAACCTATCACATCTGAATTTAAAAAAAAAATTTGAGTACTGTCGTTAAAGTTTTCTCGTATAACAAGCCTACGAAAGAGAGGGAGAGACTTTGAGATGCAATGTTAATGGGTTGTATATATAATAGATAACGAACTCGCTTCCCATCCCACTTTGAGAGATGAAAAATTTATACATTCATTACTAAAAGAATAAGCAAAAATAAAGTGTGATTCTTCCTAGTCAACAAAAGCCTACTTACACCAGGAAATTTCATCCCCACATTCAACGTCTCTCTAACTAGTGATTACAAAGTGTAATTCATGTTGTAATCGGATTATAATGCAACGTTCGAGAAGATGAAAGAAAACATAATTATATTGTCATTGTTGTACGTGACAAAATTAAATTGATACTATAAATTAAATTAGACTTAGTTAAAAGTTTGTTGGTAAATCAAACATAAGATTTCAAGTACGTTGACAATTTACCAAAAACAATAAAGTTTATATGGAACGAGCATTTTTTATTTGTCTTGAACTGAAAAGAAATTATGCACTTGTTGTTTCGAAGAATCATCTCCTTTTACAATACATTCTAAATGAATTCAAAAAAGGAAAAACTAAGAGATATCTACAAAATTAGACAAGTGAAAAAAGAATTAAGAGATGGACCCAAAAAGAACATCTTCTTATTCTCGAAGTGTTGTAATTGAAAATTAAAATTATTGTGACATCCAATAAATAATTTTAATTGTCTCAGTAACTACTATGATCCATTGATATTATTAATCATATCTCTGAATCGTTAGATTCATGTCTACTCGAATTAATGTGGAAATAGATTGAAAATGAAAAGCTTGATAGCAAGTGTTGTTTTCCGACATGTCGATGGCATGCGATTCAACTAAGCCGCCAAACCCGACTTTAAAGTGCCAGAAAACGACGTTACCGAACCAAGCACTTACCACGTCGTACCTATTTACCTAGCCATCTTCCTTCTCCACCAGCTCTCTCTCTCTGTCCGACTCCTCCAAGTTCTCCACCAGCTCTCTCTCTCTGTCCGACTCCTCCAAGTTCTTTCTCTTCCCCACCCTCCCATGGCGTCCCCTGCACGTGTTATTCACGGCCGGGCTTTTCTCCTCAAAGCCACTCTGACGAATAGAGAGGTTCCCGTTTCTGTGAAAGTCTCGGTTCCGAAAGTGAAGGCGGTCGATTTGGAGAACAGAAAGATCGTTTTGCAGCCGCGATTGTGCACTCTGAGGTCGTACGGAGGAGAAACGATGAAGACGAGGAGAGACTCCGGCGACGTATCGCCGTTCTTTGCAACTCTCTCCGATTACATAGAGAGCTCGAAGAACAGCCAGGACTTCGAGATCATCTCCGGTCGACTCGCGATGGTGAACCCTCTCTTTTTCTCATTGCACGAGTCATAATCTATCTTTAGTCGCCCCATTTCTGAACCATTTTCTTTAGATTGTGTTCGCTGCCACGCTGACTGCGGAGATTGCGACCGGAAACTCGGTATTCAGAAAAATGGAGTTGGAAGGAATCGCAGAAGCAGGAGGAGCTTGTTTGGGAGCGGTGGTTCTCGCAACAATCTTCGCGTGGTTCTCCAGCGCCAGAAACAGAGTAGGTACAATCTTTACCCTCGGCTGTAACACCTTCATCGATTCCCTTATCGATCAGATCGTCGATGGCTTGTTCTACGAAAACGACGATCAAACGGACTGGTCGGACGAGGTCTAAGCCAGGAAGTGGGAGATCCAAACCAATGATTTTGGGCATGTGAAAGACATGTAGAAATCTCATCCGCCATTAGAAATTGCAGAGTTGGAGTCACACGTATATAATTTACACTCGTTGAATTGGTGATTTCTGTGTAAAAAACTTGGATTTGGGTACAAATTCTATACAGCTAGCAGATGGTTTCAGTTTTATCTCTTAGTTGTTCTTGTTTTTGGAAGACACCCTCCAAAGATTCTCAAGAATCTGCCATGCTAAATCATAGATTATAAGTGAAAATTTATAAATATTTTCTTCAAGTTCATAAATGGGCTTTCATCTTTTAAAGCTCTCCAGAAATTTAGTTTCAGATTAATTAAGCCTGATAACATGATAATTGGCTTACGAAGTATAGCATGAACATTAATATGAATACAACCAAATAGGTTTCTTTCTAAGATTCCCATCTTATCCATTCCAATTCTAAAATATCTATTTTGTCCACCTCTAACAAAATATTTTTACGAGAGGGTCTAATAGTAAAATCCAAATAAGTCCTTAACATTCATGCCCTTGGTTACCAGGAAATTCATAATTATGATACTCTTATACGGCTAGTCATGGAAGGTATATTTCGATATATCTTGGTCATAGTAGTTTTTAGAAAATATTACCTAAAAAAACCATGATGTAAACATGAATTTTGGTTTGGACAACCATGCAAAGCGGGGCAACATGGCGTATAACGTGCATAATACTCGTATAAATGTTCACCCTGCACATGGCAATGCATGGCTGATGTGTGTCTTGCAGTAGCCAGCAATGGGCATGGTTGGATTTTATGAAATAATCCCATATAAATGTTTGTGATCTAGATAGTTCCAATTGTCTATTTCTCGAACAGTTTCCTTCTTAGCATGTAATGAAAAAGTTTCGACTATCGTTAAAAGTTACTAATTCAGTAGTTGATATTCAATAAATTTTTTATGTTGTTAAAATTCCAACTTTCAATAATATTTTCTGTGGTTGAACTCCATAATACAAACTGTGTGTTGATGCTAATAATGAATCAAAACGCATTTTAACTCATCCCACAAACACATAATCGAGAGAAAGAGAGAGTGTGTGCATTATCTGATTAAACATTGGGTTTTCTAATTTAGCAAAGCCCATTAGAGCCCAAGTTGGTATCATATATGGGCTCAACTTTTATATTTAACTGCATATAAAAGTTCACAGCTACATCTATAAATCTAATCTCATATTGGGCTAAATAGTGACACCTTACCAATTTCATCCAAGGAACTCTTGGTAGCATGGAACACATAAGGATGAGGATTTAGCACCAAGGAATTCGCAATGTGCTGCATTGCTATGGCCTCCAGATTGGTGCATTATGTTTGAAGCACCTCACTGCAGAAGCCTCTATCAAGTGCATTACGTTGGAGAACCTATTTTGTGGAGTACCCTAACTTGGAGATTTGATCGTTGCGTTGCGACACATGCCCATTGGAGCTCGGACTCTGTGACACTAGCTCACTAGAGTTGGGAGGATTGCATTGTTGACTTGTTATCATAGTGACGTTGAGTCTACTGTTAGATGCTATATATTAAGTATTTTAAAGTTTAAATTTAGTAGTTCTTACGGTTACAAATTAAGAAAGCAAGAAAGAAGAATGGAGAGCTAACTTATTTCACGGTTTATATACCGATAAAGGTAGTTTTTCAACAGGCAATTACAAAACTAAAAAATAGCAAAATAACATGAGCGTGCAATAATAACCAATACTAGAACTAACTCTTAAAGATTAGGACAATTATGAACTAGTAAACAACCAACATTCTCTCCCTTAAACTGAAAACTCATCATAACTAGTACAATAAGAATTTTCTGAAGTGCATACTCCTATCAATCTTCTCAAATTTTGAAACGGAAAAACTGAGAGATTTAGTAAACATAGTTGATCTTGACTTTTACAATACTTCACATCAACTTTTCCATCCTTGTTGAGATCTCTCACGTAGTGATATTTAAAATCAATATGCTTACTTTGTCCATGTAGCACAAGATTTATGGAAAACTTGATTGTAGAACCGTTATCACAATAAACAACAGTAGCTCTCTCTTGCTTGGATTGCAATTCTTCAAGAAATTTTTTCAACTAAAGTGCTTGACATGCACAAGAAGTTGCTGCAATAAGTTCAGCTTCGGTTGACGATAATGTGACAATAGGCTGCTTCTTGGATGACCGTGATACAATTCCTATACTCAACGTAAAAACATAACCGGAAGTACTTTTTCTATTGTCAATGTCTCGTATAGAATTACTATAAGTAAATCGAATCAGATTTTATTTCATCCCTTTTTTATAAAATAATCCAAAATCTTTTATGCCTTGTAAATATCATAAAATCCTTTTGGCAACAACTAGATGCATTTCAGTTGGATTTTCCCACAATTTGCTTGTAAAGTATGTCCTACATTCTTTCCTTCATGATATTTTGTGAGCTTCAAATTGAATTCAGCTGGAGTACTTACAGGATTGCATTCCTTCATTTACAACCTGTCCAAAATTTCTCGTGCATACTTCTTTTGTGAAATAAATATCCCATTAGCCAATTGTACTATTTATATGCCTAGAAAATAATGCATTAAACCAAGATTTGACATTTCAAACTCAATCATCATAGATTGTTTGAACTTTTCAAATATGACACAATCAATTCCTTAATAAAAGGTCATCAAGGTAAACAAATAATGAGAATTTTTCCTTCGACTCCAATTTTAACAAAAAGCGTGTGCTCATAGGGGCATTTATAAAAACCTTCGTTTAGGAAATAATTCTCGATACGACTATACCAAGCTCGTGGAGCTTGTTTTAGCTCGTAAAGAGCATTTTTCAATCTATACACTTTATTCTCATTACCAAACTTAATATAACTAGGAGGTTGATTCACAAATACATGTTCTTTCAAAGTTCCATGCAAGAAAGCAGACTTGACATCTATTTGGAAAATGGACCATGAAGTCCTTGCTCCCAATGCAATTACCATTCTAATTGTGTCATTCCTTGCAACTGGGGCAAAAACTTCCTTATAATAAATCTCATATTGTTGCTTGTATCCTCTAGCCACCAAACACGCCTTGTATTTGTCAACTTTACCATTCTCCTTTAGCTTTGGTTTGAAAACCCACTTCACATCAAACTTCATCTCCTTTTGGAAGATCAGTAAGCTCTCATGTATCATTTCTTTTAATGGCTTCAATTTCATCATCCGTCGCCTTTTTCCATTTAGGATATGTTACAACAATTTCAAAAGTTGTAGGATCACAATTTGAGAACAAGGCAAAATGACTGATTAGATCTTCATTTTGATCAATTTTAGGCACCTCAAACTCTGCCATCCATGCTGGTCTTTTCTGAACACGTTTAGATTCAGGTGCAGTAGTAGAGTCAGCCATTGTTGGAGCTACATTTGATGGATTTGTAGGTGAAGAAGCTGCTGAAATTTGAGGTGAAAAAGCTGTTGAAACTTCTTGGTGGGATTGCTGCATTTGCTCTTGCTGTATTTCACTTTCATTATCAAGAATAATTGGTATAGGTTGCTGCCCATTCCAATCCCAAGTGCTCTCCTCGTCGAAAATAACATCTTTGCTGGTTATAATCTTCTTGGTAAATGGATTAAACAATTTATATGCTTTGGATAACTCACTTACACTAAGAAAGATACATTTTTTACTTTTATCATCAAGTTTCTTCCTTTTCGCATCTGATACATGTGTATAGGAGATGCAGCCAAAGATTTTAAAATGATCTATTGCTGGTTTTCGCCCACTCTAAGCTTCTTCTGGCGTAATATTTGTTGAAAATAAGCTTCAATAAGATAATTGGTTAATGTATGTTTTTATTATGCTCTTAATTTAAGTCAATGAACTTGTGAAAGGATGTCTAGTAAGTTGTGATTCGTGTATGTTTAAGTACATTGTTCCATGTACTTAGGTGTTTTATTTAAGTGTTTGTTCATGTATTGAATTAAATAGGTGGTTCATGTATCGCCTTATACATGTACCAAATAGTCCTATAAATAGGTTGTGAGTCTAGGTTTTTATAATATATCCAATAATATGAGGTCTTTTCAAGAAGTCATTTCTACAATCTAGTTTGCTCTCTAGTTGTATTTCTCCTCCTCCTACTTCCTTTCTCTTAAAATCACTCTTCCTCATTCCAACAAACTGGTATCAGAGCCACGGTTATTTTGAAACAACCGGTGGATTTCTAACTCATGGAGACTCTCGTACAAAATCAGATGGACACGATTCTTACAAAAATCTCAAGGCTTGAAAGCTTCATGGGAGCATCAACGACAATGACCGAGGACAATCTTATAGTCACGGAACTCCGGTTGATAAGGAGGAAGTTGGATCAACTCCAAGATTCAATAGGGAAGAAAGATCTTATCATAGAAAAATGTGTAGCGGGTACTATTATGGGAATAGGCAAGGTGCTTGTCGGCATCAACAAGGTGCCAAAGGATATGGATGCGACCTATTCAAGAAGGGTCAAGAGTGACCAAGGGTGCAAAGTACCAAGGAAAATAATGAGATCGGTGAAACCTAAAGGGCGAAGAATAGATTATGGAGTTTGGAGAAAAATGGAGGTAGTTCTAAAGGAAGGAGCACGACATCACGTGAGAAGTACGAAATCTAACTGGTTTAAAGAATTCAAGAAAGGAGATAAAGTTCTCCTTGAGCTCAATCCATTTCTTTGGAGAAAAGATAAGGATCCAGGATTCCCAAGAGAATTATTTCCAAGATATGATGGGCCATTTATCGTCACAAAAAGGGTTGGATCGATGGCTTACCAATTGCAACTTCCTGAACGGCTCAAAATCTATCCTATTATTCATGTAAGTTTTCTTAAACCATTTTTTGAAAAAAAAAAACAGCGTAATGTGCAGATAGCACCATATGGGAAACGAGTGGAGTTCACAAAGAAGATCGTGAAAATTCTCAATCATCGTAGTATCAAGAAAAAGAAAAAACGAAGAGAATTTCTTGTGCAATGGGAACACGAAGACAAAGCTACATGGGAGATAGAAGTCAATCTTTGGCAATTTAAGAATCAAGTCAAAGACTACCTTACTATGGTATCGACAAAGTCAGCAATTTCAAATGGAGGGGGTGGTTTATCTCACCCCATTTCTTATGAAGCATGAAAGCCTAGGCCAAGGCCCAATAAAGGAGAAGCAGGGCTTCTCCAATAGCGCTCAACAACAAGCTAAGTGTGATGGACACTTGGTTGGGCATGCTAGGCTGCATTTGAGGCGCAGTCCAAAAGTTAACTTCAAAAGAGTGAATCTAGCCAAAGGTAAGCAGGCTAGAATGTGGGTGCAACAAGGAGATGTGCATCAGAAAAATGAAGCAATGCGATCTGTAACGTAAGGTAAATCAAATCAAGAAGAGGATTGAAGGACTCTTCAAAGGCTCGCTTGAAGGCGGAGTCAATGAATCTTTCAGCATACCAAGGATAATGCTGAATTAAGCTTATGGGGGAATGTTGAAAATAAGCTTAAATAAGATAATTAGTTAATGTATGTTTTTATTATGCTCTTAATTTAAGTCAATGAACTTGTGAAAGGATGTCTAGTAAGTTGTGATTCGTGTATGTTTAAGTATATTGTTCCATGTACTTAGGTGTTTTATTTAAGTGTTTGTTTATGTATTGAATTAAATAGGTGGTTCATGTATCGCCTTATACATGTACCAAATAGTCCTATAAATAGGTTGTGAGTCTAGGTTTTTATAATATATCCAATAATATGAGGTCTTTTCAAGAAGTCATTTCTACAATCTAGTTTGCTCTCTAGTTGTATTTCTCCTCCTCCTACTTCCTTTCTCTTAAAATCCCTCTTCCTCATTCCAACAATATTTTGAACAGCAAAAGTAAGGCTTTTGTTCAAAATATGGATGCTCCGATCAACTGCTTCGGGCCAAAAACTCTTTGGAATCCTTCCTTTTTCCATCAAGGTTTGCACCATATTAAGGATTGCTCTATTTTTTTGCTTTGATACACCATTTTGTTGCGACATATATGCACTAGTCAGCTCTCTACGAATGCCATGAGTGTCACAGAAAACTTCAAACTCTTTTGAATAACATTCTCGACTACGATCTGTACGAAGACTTTTAATATTTTGTCCCGACCAAGTTTCAACAAGTGCCTTGAAGGTAGTAAATGCATTAAAAGATTCTGATTTCTCCTGCAAAAAGTAAACCCAAGTTTAGCGTGTATAGTCGTCAATGAAAGTAATCAAATACCTTTTACCTCCATTAGAAATAGGTTTTATTGGCCCACAAATGTCAGAATGTATCAGCTCCAAGACTTGTTTTGCTCTCCATGATTTTCCTTTGGGAAATTGAGAACGATGTTGTTTGCCAACAACACATTTTTCACAAACTTGGGAAGGAGCCACAATTTGAGGAAGGTCGGTCACCATGTTTTTTTGGTTGGAGAGTTTTTAGACAGCTGATATTCAAGTGACCATAGCGAGAATGCCAGAGCCATGATAGGTCTTTCACTTCAGTTACTAAACAAGTTTAAGTGATCTCAATCTTCAAAAGAAACAACCTGTTTGTACTCATGTGAACAATTGCAATAGCACCTCTAGAAAGATCATATATCTCAGAAGCACTTTTTTGAATAGTTATTACATAATCCTTTCCTAGCAATTGACCAGCACTTGACAAATTACATTTCAAGTCAGGCACATAGTAAATATTAAAAAAAATTCTACAAAACCATTTTTAGTTTTTATATTTAAACTCCCTTGTCTCATCACTTTCATTGTAGAGCTATCACCAAAACTTACAATAATATGAATTCTTTCATATAAAGAAGCATAAGAAGACTTATTGCTGCACATATGGCTGCTGCAGCCTATATCCATGTACCATACATTGGATTCAGGTTCCCTTTTGTCTTGTACGACCATTTACAAAGTTTCTACTTTCTTTGTTTCAGCAAAATATGATGATTTTCCCGTTTCTTTGTCATTTTGCAGCTTGGTATAACTTTCATAATGATAATGCCCAAATTTATGACTTACATTCTACCTTAGATTTGTCATGTTGTTGATCTCGTCCTCTACTTTCGCTTTGAGTTTGATCATGATCAATTTTACTGTGCATGTTGCCTCTGTCTCGTCTTGCTCTTCCTCTTGCTCTTCCTCTACCTCTTTCTCTTCTGTATTAAGAATTAGTAGACGAAGTCAAATTTAAAGCTTGCTCCTCTGATGTAGCATTCTGATTTCGATTCATCTTCTGTTCATGAACCAACAAAGAACTTTGAAGTTCATCAAGTGAGAGTGTATCAACGATAACAACGTCATCCATTTTTCTCCATGAAATCGTATATTGTTGGCTACCCTCAAGGTTCTTGCACAATAGCTTGTAATAGACTCACCATCATTCATCTGTAAACTCTTAAAATCTTTTTGCAAGGCCTGATGTTGTGCACGCTTTACTCTAGAGGAGCATTGATATTTTTTCTTCATAGAGTCTCATATGTCCTTGGAAGTTTCTTTACAAAGAATTGTTTCCAAGACAGATCGATCAATAGATTGGAATAAGTAGTTCTTTGCTTTCAAATCTTTCAACTTCGGTGCTTCAAGCTCTGACTTTTGTTCATCTGTCACTGTTGTGCCAATATCTAGTTGAGATAATCCATCTGAAACAACTTGCCAATACTCCTTTGATCTTAGAAAGTTTTCCATTAGCATGCTCCGATGGTCATAATGACCATTAAAACGTGGAATAGCTGGCTACACAAAATTTTCTATTGTCATGCCACACACGTAGAAGAATGCTGCTTCTAATTTTTTTAGCTCTAATACCACTGTTACAAATTAAGAAAGCAAGAAAGAAGAATGGAGAGCAAACTTGCTTCACAATTTATTTACCGATAAAGATGGCCTTTTAACAGACAATTACAAAACTGAAAATAGCAAAATAACAAGAACATGCAGATAATAACCAATACTGCAACAAACTGTTACTGAAAAATCACACGTTAACGCAAGTGTACATATCATTAACAAATTAATAAAGAATAAATACGAGTCGAACACACGAGGATAAATTATCAAACTTTCAATTTAAGTAAAACAAAATAAATTTATAATGTATAATTGGATGATATGAATTAAATGAAAATTCAAACAATAAAATAGAGCGCAAACAATAAGACGAGAAAGTCAAATAAATAAAATATTGATCATGATTGATTTCTTTGTTATGTCAATTCCATTACCAAAGCTACAGATTACTACATCATTCGTTCGAACAATAAGAATTTTATAAAAACAAAGTTCATTCGAATTGCTTGGAAGTTCATTTTAATCTTCTCTTCAATTTAGAAACAAAGGAAGAATATAAAAATCTCAATGAAATCCTATTCTCAAAGTCATACGAATTGAATGAGAACAACTAAGTAAAATTCAATTCGTATAATTTATTATGCATCTCATAAGTTTTGCCCATTTATCAATATAACAAGAATATGTGTAATTAAAATTGTCAATCGATATAAATTGAATTTAACCATAAATTTATCATAATAGATTATTCGAACAAAAACAAACAATTATAGCAGATAATAAAATCTTGGTAACAAGTACTCTCTTTCCTAAACAAAATAAAATCTTAGCCCATAAAAATAAAAGACATAATCATATTAATCATAGTCATTATATATTTAGAACTGGAAAATTATGATTAAACTTCTCTACGATGCAATGTTGTGTGATGTTGCAGCAATGCGCTGTTCTTTCTTTTTCTCATTTTCTTCTCTAATGTTTGGCACTAATGCCTCTTGGCTCCAAATATCTCCCTACTTTCTAGCAAATGATGCTTCCTTTTAAAATAATCATTCTCCCTAACATTTTCTCTTTCTTTATCTAATCAAAATATTTAATTTAGATTAGATCTTTTTTTTTCTCTCAAAATCTTGTTGTTTCCTTATTCTTCCATCTATGTAGAATCATTCATTTGCAACTTCAGCTTTTAAAATTTGTTTGCACCATCAACAATCTACAAAAAATATCAATTTTAAATAAATAATTCCTAAAAAATTATCAAAAACGCATATTTTATGTAAATACGATGCTACACACAATTTATAGCATTATGTAGCAAAATCTGATTCTTTTATTTAATAATCACTGATTTTTAACAACAATATTCATAAAATATTCTATGTAATAAGTCTTTGTCAATAGTTATCACACTCTCAGACTTAAATCATTATTCGTCCTCTAGTGATGTTGTGACGGCCCCCCGACCCGATCGGAGCCGAGGTGCCATCACTCCGGACATTTAACAGGAAACGGGACATATATATATATATTTGAAACTTTAACTTTAAATCTTTACACAGAGGGTAAACCCTCACTGGAATGTAAATATTGGATAACATTAAGAATTGGACTTAAGAAATAAATAACATAAAAAAAATCAGGAAGACAGGAACATTTAAACCTTTGAAAGCAGGAGTGGACGACGGAAATAAAGATAGAATACTCTAGAAGACTTAATAAATATAAATAAAAGTAGGAAAAACATGAAACTGGAAGACGTACTGTGGAGGAGGGATACAGTGAATGACAGGATCGGGTGATATAGGGCGAAAGAAGTAATTAAACTGAGCGGAAGAAGCAAATAAACTGGGTGGAAGAAGTAATTAAACCGGGCGGATGAAGCAAGGCAGATGATGTAAATAAACCGGGCAGAAGTGAACTGTTCACCGGCAGAAGTGAACTACAGGCAGAAGTGAACTGTTCATCGGCAGAAGTGAACTACATTTAACAGGAAGACATATGAATAGGAAGCATAAAACAGACGGCATAAAAACCTCAAACCCCAAAGCCCGATTCAAAACATGATTTTAAACGTGTTAGAGAACACGACAGAGGTTTAAAAACTTAAACACCAAAACCTATACATTATAAAAATCCCAACAGAGTTCTAAAACAAAAACACCAAAATCCCAACAGAGTCTACAGACATGAACTGTTGAGCTCTGACCTGCAAATAGGACTCAAGAACTCGAAGAAGACCGTTAGCTCCAGGTGACACAAATTCGAGTAAATTTGAGAATGAAAAATGTAAAAGAAATATCAAACGTGCTAGAAATTTAATGAAATTTTAGGTGAATCTTGTGAAGTGAGTTAGGTGTGTCTTGGTGAAAATCGTGGTCTAGATTCGTTAAGATGAAGTATTTATGGACTTTTTCCGAGAATCGGCCGGTGAGTGCTTCAATGGAGCTTCTGGCAAGAGTTTCTTCCAAGGAAGATAACTCAATTCAAGGAATCGGTTATGGCCACTCCTTGCTGTTTTCCGCTCTCAAAAGAGTGGAGAAGGAGGTGGCAAAATCTACTCCAACTAGCTACCAAGCTAGAAGAATGGTTCGGGGGCGCAACCCCTCGGTTGTTGTCAACCGAGCTTACCTTGGAAGCTCCTTGCTCCAAGCTTCTTCTTCTATTGAGAGAGAAATCCGTGGGTGCTCATAAATCAACCAAAAAAAGTTACAAACACCAATACCATGAATATATAGACCTAATGGTGGGCTTGGGCTTGGGCTTGGAAGGGGAATGATGGGTCATCGTGTGGGCTTGAGCCATGTCTTCAACTTCAATAGGGCCAAACCAAGCCACCAACTAATCCTATCATTCATCTAATCCTAACATCTATATAATCCTAACATGCATCTAATAAGTTTAAACAAGAAGGCCAACATTTGCCAATAAGTTCGAAATTTCAAAAAAACAACAAATATCAAAGCTCGGGAAGACAAATTCTCATGTGAGCATTAAGGTTCCTCTTTAGTCTTTCCACATGAGTAGATGCTTTGGTTTGTCAACGTCCCCAGCTTTAATCTCCCACTTCAAGTCATCCACGGTGTCCTCCAAGTCTTCACACGAACCATGACCTGCAAAAGAGACAAGTGTGTTAGTCAAATTGTGAACTCGGGTCTGGGATTGTGTAATGGGCCTATGGGGCACATCATCCTCCCCAGGTGATTGAGGATTTGACCTCAAATCCTTTAAGTCAGGCCTCTCGGAGTTTTCGTCATCGCTTATATAGGGTGATAGGTCCATGACATTGAACGTTGCCGATACTCCGTAATCTCCAGGCAGTTCAATCTTATAAGCGTTGTTATTGATCCGCTGCAACACCTTGAAGGGTCCATCCGCACGAGGAAGAAGCTTAGATTTTCTTTTGTCGGGGAATCTATCTTTTCGTAGGTGCAACCAAACCAAGTCTCCTTCATTGAAGATAACCTCTTTTCGGCCTTTGTTTACTCATTTGGCCACGCTCGCATTTCTCTTCTCGATGGCTTGACGCACGTTCTCATGTAATTTCTTAATTTGTTTGGCCTTGTTTGCTCCTGATGGGTTGGCCAGTTCATTAATGGGTAACAGGACAAGGTCCAACGGTGTACATGGGTTAAACCCATAAGCAACCTCAAAGGGTGTTTGCTCAGTAGTGGAATGAAGGGTGCGATTGTTGGAAAATTCCAATCCGGGAAGGACTATATCCCAACTAGATAGTTTCTTACCTACAATACTGCGTAAGAGGGAGCCTAAGGTCCTGTTAACAACTTCCGTTTGCCCATCAGTTTGTGAGTGGAAAGATGCGCTAAAACACAGCTTCGTCCCCAACTTCTTTCACAAAGTGGTCCAGAAGGAGCTCAAAAATTTAGTGTCCCGGTTCGACACTATGGAATACGGTATACCAAGTAGGCGAACTATTTCTTTGAAAAACAGGTCAGCTATAGAAAAGGCGTCATCCGTTTTTGCACAAGGAATGAAATGTGCCATCTTAGAGAAACGATCCACAACCACCATGATCGAATCCTTATTACGAGCAGTTCGTGGCAATCCCAAAATGAAGTCCATACTAACTTCAGTCCAAGGGTGCAAAGGAATGGGTAAGGGCATATACAAGCCTTGTGGTAGAACCTTACTCTTGGCTTTCTTGCACACGATGCATGTCTCCACCATGTGGTGCACGTCTTTTTTCATATGTGGCCAAAAGAAGTGTTCCTTAAGCATATCGAGGGTCTTCTTCTCCCCGAAATGACTCGCTAATCCTCCACAATAGGCTTCTTTTACAAGACTTTGCCTCATGCTTCCTTGCGATATACATAATTTTCCCGCCCTTAGTAAATAACTGTCCATAAGTCGATATTCTCCTTCAGCCTTTTCCTCGCACTTGGTGTAATAAGATCCAAAGTCAGGGTCAGATTCGTAATTATGTTTGATCCATTCAAATCCAAAGAATCGAGTCCCTAGCTCGGTAAGGAGAATGCGTTTCCTCGAAAGTGCATCAGCGACTACATTATTTTCTCCTTTCACATACTTCAGAATATACGGGAACCTCTCCAAAAATTCTACCCATTTAGCATGCCTCTTGTTCAACTTATGTTGACTCTTAATGTGTCGTAAAGATTGATGATCAGTATTGATAACAAATTCTTTTGACAAGAGGTAGTGCTGCCAATGCTCCAATGCTCTAATAACGACATAAAATTTCTTATCGTACGTGGAGTAGTTTAGCATGGCTCCTTTCAGTTTCTCACTGAAGTATGCAATGGGTTTTCCCTCTTGCATGAGCACGGCTCCAATGCCAACTCCGGAAGCATCACTCTTAATTTCAAATACCTTGTTAAAGTCGGGGAGTGCTAACACAGGTGAGTGGCATAGCTTGTCCTTGATTAGCTCAAAGCTCTTTTGGCAAGCCGGGGTCCAAGTAAACACTTTTTCCTTCTTAGTGCAATCAGTGAGCGGTGAGACTATTGAACTAAAGTCTTTTATGAACCTCCGGTAAAAAGAGGCCAGACCATGGAAGCTACGTACTTCGGTTAAAGAGTTGGGGGTAGGCCAATCCTTAATTGCCTTGATCTTGTCAACATCGGCTTCCATGTCATCTTTAGAAATGACAAACCCTAGGAAATAAACTTTATCTTGCGCGAATGAGATTTTTCTTAAATTCCCAAATAATTGAGCTTTTCGTGGGGTTTGGAAAAGTACACTAAGATGGTTGAGGTGTTGTGGGAGGTCTAGACTGTACACCAAAATATCGTCAAAATAGACAACAATAAATTTTTCTAGGAAATCTGTCAGCACGTGGTGCATAAGTCTCATGAAGGTACTGGGCGTGTTAGATAACCCGAAGGGCATCACCATCCACTCAAAAAGCCCATACTTAGTCTTAAATGCCGTCTTCCACTCATCACATTCTTTCATTCTAATTTGGTGGTAACCTCTCTTAAGGTCCACCTTAGAAAATATTGAGGCTCCACTGAGCTCATCCAACATATCCTCGAGCCTAGGAATGAGGTATCTATATTTTACGGTGATTTGATTCACGGCTCGACTGTCAACGCACATCCTCATTGTGCTGTCTTTCTTGGGTACAAAAAGTGAGGGAACTGTACAGGGGCTCATTGACTTTCGTATGTATCCTTTATATTATAAATCTTGAACTTTATCTTGGAGTTTCTTGGTTTTTTCGGGGTTCATTCTATAGGCCGGTCTATTAGGTAGTGTGGTCCCGGGTATGAGGTCAATTTGATGTTCTATACCACGTAGAGGTGGTAATCCTTGGGGCAGTTCCTCAGGAAACACATCTTGAAATTGATTGAGCAACTTCTTTACAAGGTCAGGGATTACTCCTAGCTCCATAACTCTATCTTGAAATAGTATAAGGATCATGGGATCTCCTCGAAGCACTGATGCCTCTATCTCCGATCTAGTCATAAAAAGATTTGCTTTATTCTTCGCTTCTTTTCTAGCGGCATCGTCTTTGGATATTTCCTCGGGGGTCAAAGGTGCTAACTTAATTGTTTTACCACCAAACTTAAGGGAATAGTAGTTAGAATATCCATCGTGGTTCACTCTTCGATCAAATTGCCAGGGTCGTCCAAGAAGTAAGTGGCTAGCACTCATGGGTACGACATCACATAAAACAGAATCTTGATATTTTCCCATAGCAAAATCTACTCTCACTTGTCGAGAGACATTAACATCATCCTTATCATCTAACCATTGTAACTTATAAGAGTGGGGATGCGTAGTTGTCTCTAATCTTAACTTCTTAACTAACTCGTCAGATGCCACGTTGGCACAACTTTCTCCATCTATAATTAAAGAGCATATCTTATCCTTGATAACACATCTACTATGAAAGATATTCTTACGTTGGCAATCTTCTTCTGAATTCTTAGTCACAAGGACTCGTCTCCTAACCATCAACAAGGGTCCCTCAGGAGCGAGCACGACTTCGTCCTCAGTGTCACTCTCCTCGACGTCTTTGTCCTCTACTCCTACCTCGTGGTCATCCTCACTCTCAACTTCTCCCGTATCTTCCTTGATAATCATCACCCGTCGATTCGGACATTGAGCCATATAATGACCTAGACCTTGACATTTATAACACTTGATTTCTCTCGCTCTAAGTGGGTTGGCTTTATCGACTAAGGTTTTGCTACTGGACTCCTTAAGTGGCCCACTAGGGTTGAAAGGCTTCTTTCCTTCAGCCTTGTCAAAGGGCTTGATTGGCGCGAGTGACTTAGGGGTGACTTTGGGTGGAATGTGGGGGGTAAACTTAGGAGGGTAGGTGGATTTCCTCTTTCTATTGAGCTGTCGCTCAATCGTCATGGCCATATGAACTATTGCATCTAAGGACTCTGCCGGGTGTATTTCAACGGTGTCTCCTATGTCTCTATTCAAGCCTCGAATGAATCTAACAATAACCTGCTCCTCAGGTTCTTTCATATCTACTCGTATCCTTAGAATTTCAAATTCGGCTAGGTAAGCCTCAACGGATCAAGTTCCTTGTCGTAGGTTTTGGATTTGAAGGAATAGATCTTGACGGTAATGGGTAGGTATGAACCTCTTAGTCATGAGCGACTTCATTGCTCTCCATGTCGTAATTGGGGTATCTCCTATCCGTCGTCTTTGGAGCTTAATATTGGACCACCAGAGGGCCGCATATCCCGATAGCTCTACGGATACTAACTGGATCTTTACTTTATCAGAGTATTTATAATAGCCAAAAACTTTCTCTACCTTATCAATCCATTCAAGAAATGTATCTCCATCGCATGTCCCGTCAAATGGGGGTATATGTAGCTTGACATTTCTAAGGTCCTCTTGATCCTTTCGTCTATTTGGTAGAAAAGTTTCTTCTTCATCTAAGGTCCATTCTTCCTCCTCCTCATAAAACGAGTTTCTTCTCCTAGGATACTCAGGTCTTTCTTCGTCCGAGGTGGGATATGGTTCTTGAAATCGTCTCCAAGGATTTCTAGGTCTAAATCGAGGTGGGGGTTCTCGGGTCGCTTCATTTGGAATTCTCGTATTAAGAACTTCCATTATGTGTTTCATGCTAAGGGTTAAGTCCTTAAGTTGTTGGCTTATATGGTTAACTTCTCCACTAAGTCCATCTAATTGTCCTTGCATGCTAGACTCTCCCTCTTGTGGGGTGTGAGTCTCGGGTTGGGGAATGTCCTTGTCCCGGTTCGGTTCTTGATTCATATCTTGGTTTAGATCTCGGTTACTTGCACTTTTAGTCTTCATTCATGTGAATACTAAAGTTTTAGGAGGGAAATATTAATTAGGTTCAAGTTGATCACGGGTGTTAGGGAAGGTAAAGGTAGGGAACCTAACTAGAATTTCGACCTAAAAATTTTGAAAAGCATTTTTGAGGGCTTAGACAACCGTTTTTGGGTTCAAAACCTGATTGTCATAGGCGTAGCATGTGACACCATTATAGATCTTTTCGATAGGTTCAATTTGCCAGGTGACTCGTCGAAAACTGATACTTGTAGCCAAAGTTATGGCCGTTATAGTGGGGAAAGGTCAAATTCACTAACACACAAGTTTTAAATCCACTAAACAGAGATAATCGATTCGTACATGCTCTTTAACGTCTTAGTGAACTTAATACATATATTCCCAAACATGCAATTACAAGCAACTATCTTACCAACAAAATGTTTTTTAATAAAAATCTCATCAAAGCACATAGTGAAAGCGACATAAAGCAACACTAAAAATAGTGGTCCAATTAGGTTGTGTACTTTCACTAGCATTTACTCATTTTAGCAACGTTTTACTTTACCAATGAATTCAAATGAAAAGGTAAATATTCTCAGCAGATTAATGTACTAAGACTGCATCAACAGATCATTATAACATGAAGCTCGGATTTAAATATGCAACAGCATTAAACTATAACACTAAACAGCAACTTAAACCACTAAACAGCAACTTAAACCACTAAACAGCAACACGAAATGATGTTAATCAAACATATTTCTTAATGCTCAGATCTGTGATTATAACAAGATGTTCTTAAGCACTGGAAAAGTAAGTTACACAGCAGCCAAGTCAGCAAAACCAAAAAGAGAAAGAAAAACAGCAAGTACAAAGTTTGTTAGGGTTTGGAAAACTTGTAGCACGAAAATGGTGGAAATGAAAACTTAAAAACCCATGCTCAAGTTGCAGACAACTAACAAAAACGTTCTGGAAATGATTTTGCAAGAAACTAAAAGAGAAGGTAAGAAAAACAGCAAGAACACCAAACCGAAAATGAAGAACAGCAAGCACCCGATTTTGGTGCCTCGGTTTTGGGCAACCAAATGGGTTTGGAAAACCAAACCGATTTGGTTTCCCTAACTCTAAGGGAGCTATGCAAGCTCTGATACCACCTGTTGAGCTCTGACCTGCAAATAGGACTCAAGAACTCGAAGAAGACCGTTAGCTCCGGATGACACAAATCCTAGTAAAATCGAGAATGAAAAATGTAAAAGAAATACCAAACGTGCTCGAAATTTATTGAAATTTTAGGTGAATCTTGTGAAGTGAGTTAGGTGTGTGCTGGTGAAAATCGTGGTCCAGATTCGTTAAGATGAAGTATTTATGGACTTTTTTCGAGAATCGGCCGGTGAGTGCTTCAATGGAGCTTCCGGCAAGAGTTTCTTCCAAGGAAGATAACTCGATTCAAGGAATCGGTTATGGCCACTCCTTGCTGTTTTCCGCTCTCAAAAGAGTGGAGAAGGAGGTGGAAAAATCCACTCCAACTAGCTACCAAGCTAGAAGAATGGTTCGGGGGTGCAACCCCTCGGTTGTTGTCAACCGAGCTTACCTTGGAAGCTTCTTGCTCCAAGCTTCTTCTTCTATTGAGAGAGAAATCCGTGGGTGCTCATAAATCAACCAAAAAAAGTTACAAACACCAATGCTATGAATATATAGACCTAATGGTGGGCTTGGGCTTGGGCTTGGGCTTGGGCTTGGAAGGGGAATGATGGGTCATCATGTGGGCTTGAGCCATGTCTTCAACTTCAATGGGCCAAACCAAGCCACCAACTAATCCTATCATTCATCTAATCCTAACATCCATCTAATCCTAACATGCATCTAATAAGTTTAAACAAGAAGGCCAACGTTTGCCAATAAGTTCAAAATTTCAAAAAAAGCAACAAATATCAAAGCTCGGGAAGACAAATTCCCATGTGAGCATTAAGGTGCCTCTTTAGTCTTTCCACATGAGTAGATGCTTTGGTTGGTCAACGTCCCCAGCTTTAATCTCCCACTTCAAGTTGTCCACGGTGTCCTCCAAGTCTTCACATGAACCATGACCTGCAAAAGAAACAAGTGTGTTAGTAAAATTGTAGACTCGGGTCTGGGATCGTGTAATGGGCCTTCGGGGCACATCATGAACTTTAGAGATCATGGCGGAAATTTCAAGAAAAATTGACTACCTGGAAAGCTCTAAACCCGAACCGATCCACGCACAACAAAATAGAGATTTCCAAACGATTATAAAACATTTCAAGAGACAACTATCAACTGTCAAACAGAAGTTTTAAATACATCAACAGAAAGTTTGTACATCGTTTTAAAATCCCAAAAGCTGTACAGAACTTGACATAACTTTAGAAAAATACATCCTCCCAGGAAATACATTTGTCTGACTATAGCAACCACTCCATGAGCTCATCCCGCCAACTACATCAACTCATCATCTTGAGGCACAATGTCCTCTTCTAGAGGATCCATACCTACAACAGGGAGTTCAACTATGAGTCTAGAGCTCAGTAAGAACATACAATGCAAAGTGATGCATATGTTGTGCATGAACATTTTCAAATACATGAACGTTACATTACATTACGTTTCACTGGACAGGAAGATATAAGTGGGAGGAAGAGCTGGCGCAACAGGAGTACATGCCACAACATGACATAACAGGAGTACATGATAGGATGCCAGTCCTCGTCCACACTTAACCATACATTACATTATAGGTTTTATCTTTCTTAACTTCAAATGTAACGCCCCGAACCCGCCCCGGGCCCGGTGCGCTACGTTGCTAAGCAACCCCGCATTTAAAACGTAATTTAAAAATAATTATCTTAAATATTTTGACTCGTTTTCGGGTTTTTCGAACCCTCGACGTTTGTTGGAAAACGGGCCCACAATACGTTTAAAATACTTCGAAAAAATGTCGGGTCAAAACATTTTAGAAAACGGGAGAAAATAAAAAAAAAACAAAAAAAATTGCCTAAGAAGGCTGCTGGGCGCGCAGCTGGGCGCCAGGCGCCCAGGCAGCGCGCTGCGTGAGCAGCACGCGCGCGCTGCACGCGCGCACGCGTGCGCGCGCTGGGGCGCACCAGCGCGCCCCAGCTCTTGGCTACCACGATCGATCGTGTCTAAATGCCCGATCGATCGGGCCTTCTCGGGTTTTCTTCACCCAGAAACTTCCCGACCGCGACCGGTCGCGCCCCGGGCCAGACCGATCGGGCCGGCTCGGGTTTTTCACCCCCAAAAACACTTAAAAACACCCAAAACTTCCCATTTTAACCTCACTTCACCTCTCTTCACATTTCTACACTTTTCTACAATCCCAACACCTCCAAAAATTCCGAAATTTTTACCATATTGCCCCGACGCATAAATCTTCAATCCCCGTGAAAATCTCGGAAAAACGAATTAAAACGCCTACAAAAAAAATAGCGAAGGCAACCCGACATATCAAATTTTTAAACCAAAAATCGACAATATAACGGCTAAATTTTCAAAATCCAAAACCTGAGAAACATTGCCGTTAAAATACGATTTAAAACAACCAAATAACCAGATAACTCCAAACTATATACATCAAACCCAATTCAACCAAACGACCTAAAATCCATTCCGACCATAACATTCACAATTCACCACAAACACACACCAAACAACTATACACACCGAACCAAAATACTCAAAACCTATCCAAATACACACCGAACCAAAATACTTAAAACCTATCCAAACCATTAACGACCAAAATATTCACAAACCCACTCCTAATCACAAAACGTGCAATACCACAACCCTTGCCAAGGACTAGGTCGAAGTGCCCCGACAAATGACCTGCACCGACGAGCTCCGTGTATCCCCGACTGGTGCTACTCCTAATCCACGTTATCGAGATCACCTGAGAGTACTTCGTCACCTACACCACAGAACACACACACACACGTAAGCTTACGCTTAGCTAGTAATGAATGACAAATGTAAACATGCACAATGCACACTACAATCACACCAAACACAAGCACCAACTAACAAACGATTTCACACACAATTTGCCCGCACCGAAGTGCCTTATTTGCCCGCACCGAAGTGCCTTATTTGCCCGCACCGAAGTGCCTTAGTTGCCCGCACCGAAGTGCCTTAGTTGCCCGCACCGAAGTGCCTTATTTGCCCGCACCGAAGTACCTTAGTTGCCCGCACCGAAGTGCCTTAGTTGCCCGCACCGAAGTGCCTTATTTGCCCGCACCGAAGTGCCTTATTTGCCCGCACCGAAGTGCCTTAACATTCACACGCACAACAGTACACACGCACCACAACTCCACTCCTCAACACAATGCAACACCATAACATTCACACACACACAGCAAACTCACCACACACAACAACTCAACTTACAACTTAACTCAATGCAAAGCCTTAACACAAATCAACACGAAGCAATCAATAACTAATAGCCCTACCGTCCTGTGGTGTAGGCCCGAAGGCGAACGAAAACACCCACTACTTACCTGAACGCTCGGCTTCCACTTGCTCACGGCTATCGGTCACTTCCTTCGTTCGACGACCTAAATCCACGGAAACTTAAATTGATAAGTTATCAATAATTCTAAAAGGTTTTTCTAGCTAAAACTAAATAATACCTAAATAACTTCACACTCCAAAACATTCAAACTCAATTTTCTACCCCACATCGACCGTCAAACTTTAAACGGCCATAACTTTCTCGTTTTTCAACGGAATTCAACGTGCCACCCCAACTCGGAAACCTCTACACGTCTACTATCCATTGAATCACTCAAATTAACCAAACAAACACTATGGCCAGCCCGAAATTCCCAAAGACAGAATCGGCCCTTTAGTGTTCTTCAACCATTTTTGTGGAACACTTCACCAATCCTCCATCTAACCCTCAAATCTACCTAAACCAAGTCATTCAACAACTAAACCATCAAAATAAGAAAGAAATCTCACATCAACACTCAATTTTCGGAATCCTTAACCTAGGGTTTTCCAACATTCACCAAACTCAACCAAAACTCCCAAAAACACTCTCAAACTTCATCAAAAGCTATATAATTCAAAACCCATGTAAACTTACCTTGGATTGGCTTGAAAAACTGAAGAGAAGAGAGGAGGAGGCGTTGGCTATGGAGGAGAGGGAGAAAGCTTGATGGAGGAGGAGAAGATGAGAGAAAAATAACCCTTTTTCTCTTTTTATGCATTTAATGACCAAGGAAAATTACCACAAAGCCCTCCCCCCCCATCACTTAATCCAACGCCAAACACAACACCTTTCCATCACAAATTTGATTGGTTAATACACATTTGACAAAGTTAACTCAAACTCTCACCAATCACAAATTGTTTTAACTTCAAACCCTAACATTTTGACTTGTCAACCCTTTCCCCCACATTTCATTGTTTCCAACCTTTCATTCATAACATCAACCCTCTATCCGATTACTCTTAGGCCTACACGAAGTATAAAAATCTCGGGTGTTACATCAAATCCGGTGTTGAAAACATTTACAGGGTTTTCCAGAAAACGTGTATACATGAACAGGTATGATGCCTAAACTCAACATATACAGGTGACAGAATAAAAACAACGGGAAACAGAACACAAAGAACACGTTTAACTTAAAGCATAACCTATGACCTAACTACTTGAACCGAAAACCTAGTACCTCCATGCTGTAGAGCCTTAAGGGCCAACTTATACGCATGAACTTACCTGTTGCTGTAGAGTTGCAAGTCTTGAACGTCTCGGTTATGCGCGGACCTAAAACATGCACGTAAAGAAAATAAACAGAGCTGCAAATGCTAACTAATAACTTGGTAGAACATGTTCCAGACTCCATTCAAATCTTTAGAAAACAAACCAACGTGTTTTCATACAAAAACAGTGAGTTTTCTCAAAATATCATAACCCTTAACTTCCACAAAACTCACATCTTAACTTGTCCAAACTCGTTAACTGGGTTAGATGATTACCTTTGTAACGACCCTAAATCCGTACCCATTTACCCGTATAAATTTTTCATTTTTATTTTACATTTTAAAATAGAACTTTAAAACTTAACGTTAAAGCGGAATGAAATCGAAACCGAAACCGGAATCGAAGTTTGTTTGGTAACTCATTTAAAACATAAACTAAAACAATTTAAATAAAACTTAAAACATTTAAATATTTTAATTCAATTAAG